>CM035792.1:9079319-9171819 GCA_020466265.1 Siphamia tubifer | reverse complement strand
TAAAACACGACATGGGTGGATGGAGTATACATGAACTGTCCATAAATCACCATATATATGTTATAACACACCATCATATATATTAAAAACATGAGATAAGCAGCACTAAAGTCATTTGTTTCATGATTCATCTTATTATAATATGACATTTAATGTCTGAATCAGAAACTTTCTTTAAAAAAATGTAGAGCAATGTTAATAAATGATATGACATTTTATTTTTTCAAATTAATAAGGCTGAGAATGTCTATAGCTAAGTGTATAGGTGTGATGTAGTCCACTATTTATGCCCATAGGGTGGCTTAGTGCTTAGTGCTTGGCACATCCTCACAGTGAGAAGCTTCCAGGTTGAATTAAAAATGCAAAGATATGGATTAATCCTCCTGCCAGTGCTACAAGTGCTGATACGGATCTGGAGTTTATCCCCTATGGTGTATTAATTGCTAATGCTAATACCTATGCTAGGTACTGTGTGTATCTGGAAAGTTAAAATCAGAGGCAGAATTTCCCTACAGGGACAAAAAAACAAATGAACCTTTAACGTTTCCTGACTACATTCATATGTTCAACTGCTTTATTGGATTCTATTAGTGCTGTATCTGTGATTAAATCTGTTATCTGACAATGTTTTACTTTTATTTCTGCAATTTTTAAAACTGGACGAAGGTTCTCATGATTCATGAATCAAAGGGTTAATAAAATATAATGTAGACACTTGAAAAGCCTCGGGCTGACGTATCAGTGTGTACCAATGTTTTTGGAGAAACGGTGATGACAATAGTAAAAATTAATAACATAAGAACAGAACAAATGTAAAATAAAAAAAAAAAAGTAAAATAAGAAAATACATTAGAATTTGTCTTTTTTTTATACAAAATGTGTACAGAGGAAACCAACAATATAAGACATAAAAAACAGAGATGAAACGAAACAAAAAAGAAATGTCAATACACATATATAGAGTAACTACTTGTTGTGAGAGATGCACCAATATGGTCCAAGTATGGCTGCGAAATTTACAAAAAGATGTTATATTGTCTTCTGAGACAATAAGTTATTTTTTTTTTCTTCTTTCGGAGGGATGCAACTGTTCATCTCAAACATTTATCCATCAATGAGAGAGAGAGAGAGAGAGAGAGAGAGAGAGAGAGAGAGAGAGAGAGAGAGAGAGAGAGAGAGCGCACAGACGGGGTTTATTTTAGTTTTTAAACGCTGAACACTTCTAATTCACACAGAGACATCGTCATGGATTATGAAATTATTTTATCAGTGAGATTTTAAATGGAATTGAAAGATGCTGTGACTATTACTGCACATGCTGATCGGCCTGAAAAAAATAACAAAGAAAAATAACAAATAAGTCCAGGTTTATCTCCGACCTGCCACTCGCTTCTGATATTGTAAAGTTTCCCTCACACTTTTCCCCCTGACAGCAATAAATACAGTTACACAGCTGTGTGTAACAGAGGCGTCAGAGATTTACTGTGTGTAATACAACTATTGTGTGTGTGTGTGTGTGTGTGTGCGTATACATACAAAAGAGGCGCTGCCATTTTACAGACAGCCTCCTGTCACAGTCGTACCTTTTGGAGAAAGACAGACTTCTGGCGAACTGGCTGCACCTGTCACCTCCTTCAAAGGGTCTTCATGCATCTTGTCACACCTTTCCCATCCCCCATTGTGAGGAGAACCCCGGCTGGCAGGTTTCCATTGATCTGTTCCAGAGCTATGATAATTGGGCCATTAAGATCTCAAAAAGAAACCCAGCATGTGGCAGAGATAGTCTAACAGTCTGCCAAGTGAAAGGACGTCCAAGTCTCTGGCATCATGTAATGATTTCTTTACTAAGCTGTTGAATATGTGTCAGAACAGCATGATGTTTTAGTTCTTATACTTTTAATTTATAAGAGATAAATGTGCTGCGGTACAGATGTATGTGGTTTTTATCACATGTTGGAATTAAACTGACATGTCGTTTGCTCAATGTAAAGACTTCATCATCAGCACAGAATATGTGCTTCATTATAATAAGACCAGAGCATGTGCAGAATGACAGGAATAATGTTAAAGTGGAATTAACTCTTTACATGTCGAATTTGTAATAAATGTGGAATAAACCAGTGACTTTATAGATAGATAGATAGACATTTAAAAAATGAAATAAAATCACATAAAATAATTAAAAACCCTCAAAACACAGTGAAGATATTTTTGTGTTATTCAGAGCTGCTATTGCAGAGGGGATGAATGATTTTGGAATTAAGTGTGATTCGGAATGGTAATTTTTAACTGGAATTAGCCATTTACATGGTTATCTTAAAGAGGAATTAAATTAAATTCCGAATTAAACACTAATAAAATCTTTCATAAACTGGCCCAGTCTGCCAAGTGAATACATGTCCTATCACGTAATGATTTTTTTGCTAAACTGTTGAAATTCATATTATTCAAGAGATATCGAGGGGGAAAAAAAATCTGTACGTTCATGATAACAAGCCCATTGAATGAAAAACCTTCTTATTTTACTCCCAAACTTACAATTTGTAACGATAATATGCTTTTTACCAAATAATATAAAAGCATACTAGGTAATTAAATGTTTTCTATTGTACTAAAACAAAGTGAAAACATATCCTAATGTTTCTTAGAGAAAAATTCAACTTTATTCTGAATTAAACACTAATAAAAACTCTTATGTAAACGGGCCCAGTCTGCTAAGTGAAAATACATCCAACTCTCTGGCATCACGTAATGATTTATTTACTAAGCTGTTGAATATGTCAGAACAGCATCATGTTTTAGTTCTTGCTTTTTTCATTTATAAAATGTACTGTAGTATAATGGATAAATGTGCTGCGGTACAGATGTAAGCAGTTTTCATCACATCTGAAATAAACACACAAGCACAAAAAAAATCGTATTTGTCCATTAACACCTGCTGTGTGAACGTCGTCTAAGACTGTATCCATCAGTTTGACATAAAAGCCCAAACAAAAGGGTACGTCACTTGTTTTAAATAAAACATGTTTAAACAAAATATCTCATGATTTTAACAACTATTTTTAATTTAATATTAACCCCATAAATATCCAGTGTGATTTATGCTACGGCCACACCAAACACGAATTCCTGCGCGTACGCTTGTAACACGCCGCGGCCACTCTGAACACAAAACATTCTACAATCCGAACACACAACAGCCAAGTCTGGACACTGTATAAAAAACAAACAAAATCTGTCCCGCCATTTCAGTCTGTCCTCAACTATGGCTCAGATTACTTGGATTACAGTTCTGTACCTGCTCTGGAGGCCTTTTGGGTTCACCCGATCCTGCAGCACGGGGAATTCCACCACCTTATCCAGGAACTCCGTCTTTCACCAGTATTCCAGGCTCAGTTTTTCATTCTTCCTCCTTCCGGGTCGGCCCGAGCGTCGTACATCATACGTCAAATGTTCAATATTTTAAACTCCAGCGTTTTTGCAGATGTGTTTTTGCAAGATGTGTGCCGCTTCAACGCGACGCAGGAACGCTTCCAACGCACCGCCCAGCGTGAATCTGCATCCAAACACGTCTTTCCATTGACTTTGTATGTAATCTCGACGCGTGAATGTGAAAATTCCCATTGGGTGTGGCCGTACCATTATGTGTCAGTTCCTGAATACATTTGTCATTTTCCCAAGTGATTTAACACCATTTATTGTAATATCATCTTTTTATTTTGCATTTTTTTCTCCAAAAACCAAGTATTTTCCTATATTTAATTCACTGATCGTGTAGTTCATTAACACTCAGATACAAATTAAAGGCTCTTATATGGAAAAACTGAAGACATTTTTTTTTCCAGGGAAAGGTTGGCATCACATAATCATTTCTTTACTAAGCCGTTGAAGAGCATGATGTTTTAGTTCTTATACTTTTGATTTATAAAGGGTGGTATAATGGATAAGTGTAAATCTGCTGCAGTACAGATGTAAGCTATTTTCATGAGACATTAGAATTAGTTAAACTGACATGTTCTGTTTGCTCAATGTAAGACTTCATCATAATTACAACCAAACTCACTATAGCGGAAGAATTAAAAACCTGAGCTATGGCTTCGCTGCCCTGGGGTAACGCACAGCTATAAATCACAAAACAAGGCAGGTGTGAAACTCATCACTGGAAAACTGGATGTTGAGTTCCACTGTGCTCAAGTAAACAAACACATGTGACTGGGATGGCAGGAAGAGAAGCACCAACCAATGAGAAAACAGAGATAATCTGGAACAGAAATCAATGGTAACTGCCAACATGGAGTCGTGATAACGTTGCTTTCTGTCTCATTAAGTATCTCCACTTTGCTGCCCTTCCCATCACAAATACTCCTCATCCGACTGTATTGAAAGATTTATAACAAAAGTAAAACCAGCACGCCAGACGAAAAAGAGTACCTGTCAATTAAGGATTAAGTACTGGTCTGTATCTGGGTAAATACATGAAAACTGAACCAGACGAAGCCTGTACAGTCGATTTACACAATTCCAAAAAGAAGAAACAGTGAATTAATTGTAAACAAAAACACATCTATCATACGAGCACTTATTTAAATGGTTAAAATATGAGGTTTGCACATACTTGCATATTTTATTAATGTTGGAGCCTGGTTTGTGCTACTGATTCTATTAGAACTGAATTGACTACACTGTAAAAAATAATATAAAATAAAAAAAATCTCTATTTACAGCACTTTACTAGCAAGAATTGTTGCCAGTAAAAGTCTGTAGAATTACAGTAATATTCTGTATCTATGAATTACAGGAAAATATTGCATAATAGAACAGTAACTTACTGTAATTATTTTAAAAGATGTTACTGGTTTTTTACAGTGAAATTCTGTTATTGGTTTACAGTAACAATCTAATAATTACTGTCAATTATTAGCCAAGCAGCGCTATCCCTATTCATTACATGTATAGGTCTAGGAACGTTTCACAGTCGGGGGAGGCGGGGCTAAAAGGTTCTCTTTCAAATCCTCTGTATGCAATAGGACGGTACTACAACCAATCAGCGTAATCTTTAGAATGACGTAGTTAGAGAAAAAATAACCTGAATAGTAATAATAGAAATTAGGTTTGCACGATATTAGAAAAAATTTACATTATGATTTTTTTCTTTTTTAACCCTGCGATACTGTATACGTATATTGTGATATTGGAAAAAAAATCCTCAGGTCGACGCAGAACATAGATGTCTTGTAGCCAAAATGATTAAATAAAATTACTAATTAAAAATGAATTAATCGATTGATTAATTAACAATAAAAAATATTAAAATAAATGAATAAATAAATATAAAAAGACAAATAAATAAAAAATAAGTAAAACATTCAAATTAAATTAAATAAATATATATATATATATATATATAAACATAATTACAGGACCTGCGCTGTGACTATTGCATGAATATATTATGCAGCTCTAATAGAAATGATAAATGATCTGCATAAATAATGCTTGGATGGTTTAAATCACACAACACTGCAGGAGTCGTAGCGATCCAAAAACATACAGAAGAGGAAAACTAACGGAGAGAACACAGTGTGATCGCTGAATGGATCAGTAATCAAACAAATATTGTTTTAGGTCGTGGCACAATCAGAGCTTTATTCATTATGTATATGAGTGATTTCAGGTTCGACATGTTGTTCTTTTTATAAACATACATTCATTAATGCACTGTTGCCTTTAAAGTTGGAATAATTTCCTTTTTTGACACATTCCTCTTTTTATTCCATTTTATTCACATAATTAATCACAATGAACGGTTACCGAGTCCAGTTCCACTTTATCAAGAATAAATCATATTGCGATAATAATTTTATGAAAAGAGGTCAAATATTTATGGAACCGTCCACAGACAAAAACACCGGTTTATGTTCATCTATAATTCCCATAATGCTTCAGTACTTCTTTCTGTCAGCTCTACTCCTTTCCATTTTTGTTAGGGGTGTCAAACACATTTTAGTTCAGTTCCAATTCAGCCCAATATGATCTGAACCAGACCAAACCAGTGAAATAACAGTGAAAAATGTAAAATAACATTATGATCATGTTTACATCTATAATGTTTCCATCATAATGTGAATAACATCAACAACTGGACATGTCTGAAGAAAAACAAGTGCAATTTTAACCATTTTCTGCCTCAGTCTATCAGTGGTTTGTCATTTGCACATGTGCAGAACTGACATTTTAATTCCAAATACAATAAATGTAAATAACTTCATATTTAGGGTGGCACGGTGGTGCAGTTGTTAATACTCGTGCCTCACAGCAAGAAGGACTATGGTTCGAATCCAACACCAGACCTTTCTGTGTGGAGTTTGCATGTTCTCCCCGTGTCTGTGTGGGTTTTTTCCCGGTACTCCAAGAACATGTTACACCAGCTTAGAACATTTCAGTGAGTAGTACTATGTCTGAAACTTTGCATAATCACAACTGAATATATTTAATTACTTTGAATATTCAAGTTGACAATGTAATTTAACTTCTTTTTTTTTTTTACATTAAAATCTTCAGTTTTCAATATTTCTAAGTAATTATGACCATGGGTGTCGCACCCGTGGGAGATGGGGGTGTTGCGACACCCCTACTTCTCCAACCAGATGATTTCATACCCTCCACTTTTTCCTGAGTTTATATATTGTATCGTTACTGGATCCAGGAAATGGATGGAGAGTTGGTCTCACCTACTTTTTATTTCAGGATAAACAGTTACTGTCGTCACAATCACACCAAACAAACATCAATAACATTTCGGGGCTGTTACAATATCTATGGTTTAAGCTGTTTACCCGCCCGGGTGGCACAACAACATATGTAAATGAAGCGCACCTCAGTTCACCGGTAATATAAACAGTTCTTCTTGGCGGTGTTAACAAACAGTCATCAACCAGTAAGTAATGAGAAATGTTACTGTTGTTAAACTAAGTTAAATAAACTATGTCTTGTTCTGTGACATTTACTCTAAGACAGTGGTTCTCAAACTTTTTTCAGTGATGATCCCCCTGAGGAACATATTTTTAGTCGTTTCCCCTGACATGGACAAAACATTTTTATAAGAAAAAAGAGGAACAGTGTCTGTAAAATCAGTGTCTGTTTTTTTTTAAATCCTTTTTATCACATAATTTTGACTTATGAATTTAATAAATGTTTAATTGAGGAAAAATAAATTTTTGTTATTTTCGACCATATACAGTATTACTTTTTTAATATAATTTAATGGATAATTGTTCGTTAATTTTCCGATGTAGTAGTAATTGGGAATAACACACCACCTTACAATCTTTAATTGTAATAGCACCGCCTGTTAATTTCTATCCCCGTTCGTCCTGTCCACACATCACTGAGGTGTAGCACTGCCCTCCCTGGCTTATAATAGAGAGTTCTAATAAAGGATGTCTGCTCAGCTTTCAGGGAGGACAGGTGATGGTACACACATGCACTAAAGGAAGAAAAAGAAAAAATTCCGATTATAGACTCAGAAAATTTTCCTCATGTGCCACAACCTAGAAACACCCCCACATTTTAAATGGCTGTGACGCCCTTGATTATGATCATATTTTTCTGCTCTGACTCCATTGAGATCTAATTATTCTATATGTAGAACCTGAATTAAAATAATTTTTACACTAATAATATCTTCATTCTCATTCATGCTACGGGCCAGATTGGACCCTTTGGCGGGCTGGATTTGGCCCCCGGGCCTTATGTTTGACACCTGCGATATAGTAAATAAATACATAACAAATCAACGACCCCTGTTCTCCCTTTTTTTCCAGTGTACTCAGACATCCTCCTGCCGCTCATACATCTTAACCAGTCTTTTCTTACACTTGGCTTTTAAGCGCTTTTCTTTTTCCATCCCAGTGATGAAACAGGCGGTCGGTAAAAACAGCGACACAGCACTTAAAGTCAAATCTAAACACAGATAGAGTGAAGGTTTAAGATTTTTTTTTTCCAATCAGACAGAGAATTGAACCCCGTACTTTTAAAGGCAGTAAAAATAGTACTTTTCATTCTCTGACGTCAACCTATTATTATTTAAATGTTCCTCTGCATAAAAGCCAGCAGCATGTCCACAAGGGTTACATTTAGGAAGCATATGCGGGGTTCATGTGGGTTTGTCTACAGTTTCCATGGTGATCCCATATGTGTTTGCCCGTATCATAATCAGAATCACAGATCTGAACATCACATGCGTCATTCTGTGTTGAAGCGTCCAGACCCAGATCCAGAATGTTGAAGGGACATAAAAAAAAAAAGTTTAAAGCTTCAATTCCTTAAATTGTATGATCTGTGGCATTTAAAAGGCATCACCATTTTAGCAATTTTTGGCTTATTTTGATTGTGTGACAGTGAAGGAAGAAAACAGAGAAATAAATAAATGTCATACATATCTATAACGTGTTGAAAAGGGAGTGGAAGTAAAAATTATCAAAACCCACCCCTTCACAAAAAAAAAAAATGTAAATGGCAACTAAATAATAATATGGATCGATCAGTGGTGAAAGGGAAAAAAGAGGAAAAAAATTACTGTCATAATAACAGCACAGACATATATAATAATAGTAATAATAATAATAATAGTAATAATAATAATAATAGTAATGATAATAATAGTAATAATAATAGTAATGATAATAATAGTAATAATAATAGTAATGATAATAATAGTAATAATAATAATGATGATAATAGTAATAATAATAGTAGTAGTTACATTTACTAGTATTATTGTTATTGTGGAGGCAGAGACAACAGCCATGACCCATAGATCAGACCAGCCGTAGGGTACACATCCAACCCCAACAAAAAACAATCGCAGAAACAGATAATGTGCCAGGGGTCCTCTGTTACTAGACCTTCCTTCTCAGCAGGAAAAACTCCAAAAATCCAGAAAGCTCAGGGAGAACCACAGTGAAGGACAGATCCACTGCCAAGGATGGACAGGCTATAGATGAACGTCCATTTGTAGGTGAAGGGGGGGGGGGGGGTCATCCATCCATCCATCCATCAGATGGGTGAGGGTAGGAGAAGAGGTCTGGGGTCACAGGGTCAGCACAGTTTACAGGTGAGTCACTGCAGACCCTGTTGTCTATGGTTCCTTATGCAGATACTACTGAGAGAGTGACAGAGAGGAAAACGGAACAGAAAAGTGGAAAAAGACAATCAGATTAGATTTGCATCCATCAACTATGTTTGAAAGGTAGTAGGAAGAAGTGCTTTTTATTTAATCCTACCCTCATTTTCATAATTTATATTAACAGTGGCATAGTGTTGTAGTGGTTTTACACAGAAAATGTATAAAAAGTGGGGAAAAAAATAGAATGTTTTGATATGATCCAGTGTGAAACAAAACACATTTTCCTCGACAGTAAAATAATGATTTATACATGATTTAATTGAGTTTGTATGTTCTCCCTGTGTCTGTGTGGGTTTTCTCCAGTTTCCTCCCACCATCCAAACACATGCACTGATAGGTTAAACTGAATCATGTGAAACAGGAAAATATCTAAAACATGCAAGACACCAGCCCTCGAGGACCGGTGTTTGAGACCCCCATTTTAAGTGCATCTGGTAATTCTTCCACTGGATGGTGCTGAATCTTCTTCCAGGGGGCAGCACCACAGTGTAGGTGTTAAAATTGTGAGCAAATGCATGTGAAGTCTCTATAGAAACTGTGAACAAACCCAACTGGGGACCCTTATGTGCAGCCCAAATGTAACCCTCCTGGGGTCCACATGGACATGCACGCTGGAAAAACCTGACATTCTTGGCAAAAACCCAGAATTTTCTTTTCCCCGAAGCAGCTGATAGATGCATAATGTGTTGACACTGCAGTTTTGCATGTTGGGATTATGGTTTGGAAACAAAAGCACAGCTGAGACTAATATGAGGAAGGACATGTCTGGAGTTTTTTTTTTTTTTCCACTGAAGGTCAGGACAATTGCTGTGCAGCTCGTGCAGTAATAAATAGTGTCGCCCACAGGATACACTTTAGAGAAGCTGGTCAGTGTCCAGGTGGGTTCCCTCCGGCACAAGGATCAATGTCAGTGAATTACTCTCTCCAGTCACTATGGGTTTTAATCGCTGCCGTGTCACTTCAGATTCAGTGCTGTTTTTCTGGGAATGTATACGGGTCTGATTGCTAGCCACAATTCATGCCTTTGACAATTTTCTACAGCCAAAGGTTTAATTCCCACCAGTTGAATGCACTGTGGGAGAGTAATGCATTATAAAGAGCAGTGTTACATCATTATATGCAAGTATAACACTAGTCTATAAGTAAAATGTTTATGGAATAAAACTATTGAATATTTACCACATGTGTGTTAATGATTAAGAAAGTCTTAAATGCCAGATGGATGGATGGACTGGCTGAAATTTTCAGGAAATGTTGATATATACGAACAAGGAACAATTGATTAAATGTTGGTGGTGATCAGTGGAGGGGGGGTTGACTTGCTGTGGCAGAGTATGCACTCACCGTTTGCTTTTCTAGTTCTCTATATTCAACTTTGCTTCATGGTAAATGGTCTGGATTTATATAGTTGTTTTCCACCTTCATGGTGCTCAAAGCACTTTACATTAGCTTCACATTCACCCATTCACACACACTCATACACCAGTAGGTTTCTAAGGCCACTCCTACTGGGGGCTTAAGTCAGGGTTCAGTGTCTTGCCAAAGGACACTTCGACATGTGGACAGCCAGAGCCGGTGTTCCGCCAAATTGTCCTCCTTCCTCGCCAATCTCTGTCATTGTGCGACCCACCCAAAACATGTTTAAGCTGTGAACCAAAGGAATGTGTATTTAAAACACAATATCAGAACAATATGAAATAAAACATTTTAATGCAGAGTTTAAGAAGATACTGTTAATCACAGACTAATAACTAGACATGCACTCTGAGACCAACATACCCTGAAAATGTTTGTTTTCTTGTACACAAACAAACCAACTAATGAACCAAAAACCAAAAACATAACCTCCTTGGAGAAGGTAACGCTAAGAAATGATTTCCAGGTAAACATGTTAGTGCAGATCAGGTATTAAAAAACATACCAGTTACAGTAATGATATGAACTGACTAAAACACCAAAACCATGAATGCATAAGAGAACAACTGTAGCAGAACTGTCCACTGGAGTGACCAGTATGTGTCAAAGGGTTAAAGAGGAATGGATGTTTATTCAGAATTAAAGAGGGAAAAAAAACCTCTCATGTTACCAGGGCAACTGTACTGTGTATTCTTGACATGTAGAATATAACACCCGTTCTGTCACCTTGCATTTCCTCACAGTGCACACATGCCTTCTCGTGGCAGATTTCTGCTCGAAACGCGTCAGCAAAGCAATTGGGACAAATTTGGATCCAACGCCATCAAGGGTAGTATGGCGTCTGCCAATCAAATCAATGCACACAGCTCTAAAAAGCCCGGCTCTGCCATGTCTGGCTGTGACCAGCTGACAGCAGTTTGCTGCCTGTGATCCACAGACTCATGATTGGTTTTGGTAGTTGCACTTTAAAATATTCAACATTTTGTGATGTTGGTTCAAATGTTATTGTAGATAACCCTGCACAATATGAGGAAATGTGATAATAAAGCCTTATGAAACAAAGATATATGTTACTATATTGAAAAATATAACGCATTGAATTCCAAAATATATTCCCATATATGGAAAACTAGTGCATATATTATCTAATATACTGCAATATATGATTTTATCATGTATTGACAGATATAAAACATATTTGTATATATATTTTTTCCTTCTTCAGTATGTATTTTTTGTCTGGTGTGACTTATACTCAAGAGTGACTTATAGACCGAAAAATAAAGTATGTTTGGAGGCTGCGGTTTCAACCATGAAGGTGTTATTGTCTATTTTCCCCATCAGTAGGAGGACTGTCAATAGGTATTTAAAATATATTGTCTGTCATGCTATCTGGAATCCTACCTAAAATATGTGATTTGTACTGAGGAAATAGTGAAATGTGTGCTGTAGCTGTGCAGGTTGTGTCTCAACGTTGTTCCTTGGTTTCTTCAAAATGTAGTCCACCTGGTTTCCTTGTGTAACAACGCTTATATAACCTGCAGTGTGGAATCGATCTACTCACTTCACAGCAGAACAACTACACACTGCACACACTGATGTCGCACGAATGCAGACATACTTACATGACTGTAAAGAAAAAAGGAGAGAGAGAAAAAAAATAATACATGTCTTCAGCTCTGACGGTAATTATAAATGAACTCAATAGGACTGATGTCAAATGACGTCAGAATTTGTTCATTAATATCCATGAGCTCCAAGTTGCGACAATACTCGGACAATCAAACACATTACAATGGTTGATACCTACTGTAGCAAGAATAATACTGGATAAAAACAATGTCCCAGGGCTTCATTTTAATATGATTGAATGGAGAAGCACTAATATAGAAGAACTGGAATGATGGTAGAGTTCTCACAGATGGTGTAAAGAAAGAAAATAGTTGTGAAAAAGTGTGTATTTATGTGAACTAACACTCATACTGTAGTCTGTGTTAGTGTTGGCATCATGTTTAGACTAATTAAATACTAAGTATTACAGTATTTACCTACAGGCTTATAATTAGGTCCAGGTAATTATATGTATATGTGTGTGTGCATATATATATATATATATATATATATATATATAATGTGTGTTTTGCACTGATGATTCACTGTTTTGTGCTTTGATGAGTGATGCCATATACAATTGCATGTTTACATTTTCATTCTGCTGAGAAACGCTAATAAACATAAGCAAAGGTTAATACATAAACAAAGGCTAATAAACATAAAAAGGCAAAGTTTTGTGGGTATGGGCAGGACATTTGGGGAAAAATGTAAAAATAAGTCACAGGTGAGGTTATCATTATGAGATAAACCATAAAAAATATGAGAAAAGAAATGCATGATTATGAGAAGAGTCAAAATTTAGAGATAAAATGGCACAATTATGAGATAAAATTGTTAGAATTATGATGTAGAAATTCATAATTTCTCTCCCTCAGAAGCGACTGTCACATCTGTTTAGTTTGAAAAAGTAACCAGTCTATTCTGAAAATGTAAGGAGTATAAAGTACTGATATTTATGAACAAATTTAGGGTGTAAAAGTAAAAAGTTTGCAGAAAAATAAATACTCAAAGGACAGATACCTAAAAAAAAAAAAAAATCAACTATAGTACAGTAATGAAGTAGCACTTACTGTAGTTCCTTCCCACCTTTGTAAATATATACATAACATATGTGACCCACCACCACGAAACCAGGCATAAGTGTCTGGAAATCAAAACTGAGTTATCTGTGTAGATTGGTAGAGTGGAAACTAAGGTTTAAGATGGTGAAAAAATTATGTTTCTATCATAAGTAGAACCAAAGTTATGGTCATTTTAATATCCACAGTTGGACCTATTATGCAATTTGCATATTTTTAGATATTGTCCGTTAAAGTTTAGGATTGTTTTGGGGTAGGAAGTCCTTAGCAACGCATAATAATTCGTATCCGATTGACAAAAAATATTCACAGATGTTAAAGGACACTCTGATGGACATGTCACAGAAGTTTTATATATTATAATAATAGGACAGAATTGCAACGTATTATAATCATTTGGCTTACGCCATTGGACAAGAGCATTCAATATAAGCTTTTACCTCGTACCAAACACTTGGATGTTTACGCACGGAACGGAGATCGGTTTGTTCGGCGAAAAGAGGTGGAAGTCGTCTTTGTCTTTGCTCAGCAATCCTTAAACTTTTGTCACCGCTTAAATAATTGACCCAATAAACACCTTTATTGATTGGATTTCAATGTAATGACCACAGGAACTGAACATAGAGGTGTTACGGTACCGTTTTTTGATAAGGTGTAAACAGAAATAAGAAATCACCTTCCAGCCTAAATTTGGCTGTAGCTCTGAACGGCTCAGCGCGACTTATGCCTGGTTTCGTGGTGGCGGGTCACATATATCCACAGATGCTGCATAAATACTGATTCATTATCAGAAAGTGGAAGGAAAAACATTGTAATTGTTTGTGTATTTGTGCGAAATTGACAAACGGGCTGGCACAAATGGGTCTTGGTCATAAGAAGTTCTGCGTGAACTAATTATTTTTGTGGCTGATATTTCCATCCTGTCTGCCTGAGGCACAACGATGATGGAATTTCCAATGATGTGAAATGTCTGGCACGGCGAAGGGCTTGGCGGTTCTGGTTTCCCTACGTGCTGATGCCTGCCAGGTCTCTTCACTGTAGTGATAGGACCACTTCACTGAAAGCCTATTCCTCAATTACTATGGTAGTGGAGCTAGGGCAAGGCCAAGCATATAAATATCCACTCTTCACCATGAAAAGACAGAATTACTCCATGAGAAATGTGCCATGAAGAAACAATCTGGTCGGATCTTTAGTTGGAGTCCAATATTTTATTCATTGCAGGTTTCTGTTGTTGAGGTTGAATGACTATTTTTAATAGGGTTAAGATAAAGTGGATATAAAACCCTAATATAATAAAGAACTAGAGCACTTGCTCTCATTTCTTTTTCCACTCACGTAACTATAAATATAAATGTTTAATACTGCATGGATTCAATTTATGAAATGTATCATTGGCTGTGGATTATTTTAGTCAATTATTGTTTGGTTTTTATGTCCTTATATGACCATGTTTCTAAAAGGACACAAATATGAGTCAGAGTTGATTTATTGACGACAACATACACTTAAGAAACAATATATATGTTTCATAATATATATATATATATATATATATATATATATATATATATATATATATATATATATATATATACAATATATTGAAAAATTAAAGTTAAAAACTAAATTCCCATTTATGGAAAAGTAGTGCATATATTTGATTTGATTTGAGTGATTTATTTCGAACATGTGCAAAGTGCAACAATAATCAATACAACAAAAATAATAATAACAATGACATGTCCGAAAAGGAGTAGGATGAAGCATAAGCTTATTTAATCCTACCCCTTCTTCACTTCCCCAATAACCTGAATTCATCTCATAGCAATATACTGCAATATAGGATTTCATCATATATTGACAAATATGAAACATATATTGCACTGAAGACAAAAGCTGCTCTATACTTTTACAGGTAGTTTTACTGAAACAATTTCTTTACGCACACACAGACAGACAGACACATCCATATATTGTCCATTGTTTGTCAATATGTATGTTTGTATTATATTGACCAGAGGTGGTCAAAGTACTCACATTCTGTACTTAAGTAGAAGTACAGATACTTGTGTCAAAAAATACTCTGGTAAAGATAGAAGTACTGATTCAACTCCTTTACTGAAGTAAAAATAAGTACAACTTCGCAATTGTAATAAAGTAAAACTGCAGGTTTTTTTTTTAAATGTATTTATTATTTTTTGCTATGGATGTAAATAATACTTATTAAAACAGAAAAAAATTAGTCACATATCAAAAAATTAAGCCTTTAAAAGTGAGTTAATGTATAGATGATGTTTAGTGGGTATACATTTGGGGGAAATGTAAAATGTAAAAGCATAATTATGAGATTACAAAAACTCTAAATCGTGAGATAAAAAGTCAACATAAGATAAAAAAATATATATAAAAATTCTGAGATAAAAATTGGAAATTATGAGATAAAAAAATCTGAAAAAAGGTAAAAAAAAAAAGGAAAAATTATGAGATTGAAGTCATGATGCCTCTCTCTCTCTCTCTCCCTCTCTCTCTCTATACCTTACTGTATACTATCCGTACATAACTCTATAACCCTAGTCCTACATATAAGTGGACATACTACTGATTTGTGGTCCTAATTATCAGTTCAGTAGCAGTTGGCTCCAGTGCTCTCTCCTTTCTTTGATACTTAGTAAGAAATTAAAATTATATTTTTTGTAACTGACTTTCCCTCCACAATTCTTCCAATGTCCTCAAATGTAATGAGGGTCAAATCCCTTAAAGGACTTGAGAAGACTCTGTCCATCATACCGGCTTTCTACTATTTGGACGTTTTCCAGGAAGTTCGGATACGCTACCGTTACGCATTTCCAGTTATTGTGAGAAAGGTCTATTACATTACACTGTACTGGCTAGAATATGGGTCTATAATTATTATTTATGTATGAAGACACAATTTGGTGAAAAGAAATTTAGAAAAAGCATCGATTTAAAGCTGCAGAAGTATATTTATTATTAGGATGTAGTAGTGGAAATAGCAGTTCAAGGTGATAAAACACTAAAAAGATAATGATTTACATTCACAGTCTAGCTCCAAAAACACTCCCCACCTGGATTTAACTTAACAAGGAGGTGAGAGAGGGTATAATTACTGCAGTGATTAATATGTCTAGACTACAACCAGTTCTTTAACCCTAAACGATGCTTTGGGTAGCTTCTCATTTCTTAAATAACCAATAAAAAAAAAGCTCTAACTGTGTTTCTTGAGGCTTGTATCAAAGATAAGAACTAATGAGATGCTGAAACTTATAAAACTGGGTTTCAAATTTTCCAAACTCATTATTCAAACCTGTAAGGATTATAGTAAAGCACTGTTTTCTAGGAAGAAAGATGGTGGAAAAAAACACAGTCCAGAGCTAAACTACACTGAGGATCTGTGTGATGTGATGAAGATTTTACATTAATACAAGATAAAAATGGAGTCACTATGAATGGAAATAAACTGATATTATATAAACTTATTGATGCCACAGTAAATCCATAATGAAACGTAACAAAGGGGGGGGGGGGGGGGGGGTTCTGCATATAGAACCAATTACACATGAAGAGGTAACATAACACACAGTTATACTTAGGAAATAATGTAGAATACTTTTCTTAAGGAGTTGAATAAAGATGTAAATATCATATATATACTCATATTTATTTTATTATTCTACGTCCCTCTAGAACGTTGCGACAGCTCCCGTTCACTTTGAATTGACGTTCCCAGCCTTTAGCGGGCAGATTTTTTTCAATAACCGCCCGCTACAACGTTAATGCTGCCAATAGCAACGGGTTTTGTCACTTCAGATTCACGGTACCGTATCACTCCGCAGGTAGTTCGGCCATTTTTAAAGTAAATATTCGCTCCGTTCTAACGGCGAGTTTATCCAGTGTTAACCTTTCCTGGTGTTATCCTGACCGTAGTCAGGAAATCAGGGGGAATCACCGTCCTCCTCACGTACAGAATCTCCAGGGCCGCAGTAAGTATTTTACCCCGGGGTTAACTCCTCTATGATGGTTTTTACAAAACAAGGAGTGGTTTCAGTGAGCTTCGTTTTCAGTATTCAGAACAACACCTGCTCCGGTCGCCAACCTGACTGTGTACATCTGTCTCTCTCTCTTTTCTCTGCCTAAAACTCTCTGCCCCGCCTCACCCGCATCTTATTAGCTATTTCACAACACTAGTCTGTTAGAGTAGTGACAGTAATAAACTGTAATAACCTGTAGAATAAGCAGGATAATGTATTGTCCACGAGTTACTATCGAAAAATATTCCTCTGCCTTGGGCGTGCTGTTCGGCCCCATTGGGGAATATTTTTCTGATAGTAACTCATGGGCAATACATTATCCCTTGCTTATTTTATTTCATTTTCCAGCTGTGAAATCCTGTGGGATGATATTTATGAGTTATGACGCTCCTGTTTAGAACAACCGTCAATGGAAACACATTCAAAGTGAAAATATAGGAATATCACTGTTGTTTTGCGTAAAACTGGAACGGAAATGCAGCCATTGAAATAAAAATTCAAGGAAGAACAAATAATCATTTAAAAAAAAAAAAAAAAACAAGGAAAAAAAGTCATAATTGAAAAGGTGTGAGAACAAAACATGGCTTAACTTTAACCCATTTGTCTCATATTTAATCCTATTGAATTATTTGTGATTAATCAAAATTAATCCACAGCAACCCTGTGATTAATCTCATTGAAAATTGTAATCATTTGACAGCCTTACATTTTATTTGATAACTCTTTTTTTATCTTGACAACCTTAATTTTGTTTATTATTCGACTTAAATCTCTCTATTTTATTGCATTTAATCTTTATTCGTGCTTGTCTCTGTACATCTTGTCTTTTCTTAATGTAAAAACCAGCCATGTGTGTCACTTGTTGGATACTAATAAATTTGCCGTTCCTTCCTGGCATAGATTCTCCTTCCATTTTCATGCTAAGGTGCTGCTTCCATAATGACAGGCTGTACTATAAGCTTTCCTATACTGGTGTGACATGCATCACAGATGTGCAGTGGCTGTCTTTAGCTGTGGTGAAGTAGACATGTGATTGAAAGATGACAGGTTAACTTGACATTGTCATTTATAGGCAAGATATCATGGAAATATGACCCCGAGTGAGTGTTAAATATGGATTTACAGACAGTGGCAATGAAAAGGCTCTCAAATCTGTGCGTGACATGTCAGAATGGAAATGTCAAACCTGTTGATGAAAGTCTTTCTTCAGGTTTCACTCACTTTATTATTCCAGTAATGACTTCTGAATGCACCAAACATGTGCTCGGTTTGAAATGGGTATAAATCACAGACTTCATTAAATATGGATGAAGCTTCCTTTGACGTGGCCCATTGGTTTCTGAAGAGCTGAAGTGATGCCAAGTGGGCGGTTCTCACTGTGGCCATATTGGTAGCATCACATGTCGTCATATGTGTTTTCGTTACTAAGCTAAGAGTAACGAAAAGCTCTTAAGCTAAGAGCTAACAGAGGTAAACAGGCTAAACTGGAGAACTAACAGAAGGTAGACAGGTTAAGGCTAAGAGATAATGGAGCTAAACAGGCTACAGCTAAAAGAGGTTGACATGCTAAATCTAAGAGATAACAAAGGTAGACAGGCTAGAGCTGAGGACTAAAGTAGATAGATGGGTTAAGACTAAGAGCTAATGGAGGTAGACAGGCTAAAGCTAAGAGCTAACAGAGGTAGACAGGTTAAGGCTGAGAGCTAACAGAGGTAGACAGGTTAAGGCTGAGAGCTAACAGAGGTAGACAAGCTAAAGCTAAGAGCTAACAGAGGTAGACGGGCAAAAGCGAAGAGCTAATAGAGGTAGACAAGCTAAAGCTAAGAGCTAACCAAGGTAGGCAGGCTAAAGCTAAGGCATGGGATTAACCTGCTAAAAACTGCAGCTCCCACTTTCCTGCTGCTGAAAAAAACCCTCAAATCAGCAAAGGCCCAGAGCCATGATGGAAAGGAAGTGTGTTTTTACATTTGTGTGTTTTTATTATATCTTGCACTAAAATGCTCTGCATCTTCCTGTTCGTTGCACTGGTTGCAATGACAATAAAGTGAATCTGATCTGATGATGATAATTTGATCTGATCTGTATTTTTGTGGGAAATTTGAGAAAAAACAACAAAAAAAAATTAATAATAATAATAAAATAAATACATGATAGTCATTTAATAGCATTAATTGTATTCACCCCCAATATAGAATTACATTACATACAGTGTAGTGAGTGAAATCCATTTGGTCTAAGATGCAGTTTAATTAAGAAGTATCCAGAAATGTTTTAAATTGCATAATTCCTTAAAAAAAAAAAAAAAAAAAACTCAGCAAAGCATCACTCCTTTAACAGATGTGAAATAACACGAGCATATTTTCCAGACGTTGCACAGGGAAGCAGTTGGAGCTGCACTAACGGTGTACTGTAGTTCAATCATAATGCGCTTTTTGTTGCTTTTTCTTTCTTCCGTGTCACAGTCTTTTCCACTTCATCTCACTGCCACTTACATATTTCATCAGAATTTTGAAAAACAACACCGGTGGAGACATCCTTGATCTCCGTGACCTTTAGCTGACTCATCCCTGCTGCACACTGGCCGACTCCCACAAAGCCCTTCTAAGCTCTTAGTCATGTCCCTGTTTTGGCTGCGTTTTCTCCACAGAAACCAGTTTATTTATCACAGTGTGTGGCACGTGGATGTGACCTTCCTTTAGAAAAAGAAAGAACCTCATGGGTGATTTGTTAAAGTCTGAAAACTTGATAAAGAATATTCGAGTGTGACTGACTGATATGTGATCATATCTATAACTGCTGAAAGTTACCTGAACATTAGCTTTTAATATGTGTATTTTTTTTTATTATTATTTTTGGATTAAAGTGTAGTAGCTCAGTTTTCTCAGTCTGTTTAATTCCACTATTAGTTCTAGGACATCACATGTCATTTCTGTATTTTTTTTCTAAACTTGTTCTTTCTTTATTGAGTACACACAAAACGAAGATAAAAAAAGAATACAGCAATAAATACAATTAAAGTGCAGGGAGAGGCAAAGAGCTAACAATGGCTTATTTTAAAGCCTTCAACTTATAAACACAAATACTTAAAATAGACACAGAATTTGTAAATAAAAAAAAACAAACCAAAAAAAAAAATGTATATATGTGTATACGGTATATATATATATAAATGAGATGACATAATTGATTTCCTTAAGGATTTCTTAAAAAATAACTCGGATGTGCTAACTCCAACAACAACATGAGAAAATTGGTTCCACAGTTTACACCTTCTATATCGGACACTAAACTGTGCCCTTGCTGTGATACATTTCGGCATATGGAAATGTTGATTTTGACAAGTGTTATATTTATGGACTGTAGAATTGGTTGTAAAATACAAAAGGAAATGTTCAGGAAGGGTACTTTGATTACACTGAATTCTTTACATAAAAACACAAATTTGAAAGTTATCATAAGTATTTAATAAATTTAATCGTAAAAATAGATTAGCAGATGAGGTTAATAGCTTAGAATGGGTTGCAATTTGAACAAATTGCTTTTGTGAGAGAAATATTTTATTTAATGTTGATGGAAAAGTGCTTGTATTTTATATTTTTTATCGATGTGAAGCACTTTGAGCTGGAAATTAGAAAAAACTAACAGTGCGATTTTTTATTTTTTTAACTCTGCAATAAATTGCAATATGAAAAAATCTTCAGGAGTAAATAACAGCTGTGTGGTACCGACGCAAACGGTCAAACAGATTAGTGGTCGAAACTGAACATACATTTCAGTGTCATCCTTCTTGTAGCTGAAATAATTAAATACAATGTATAATAATAAACACATTTTTAAAAATTTAAATTAAATGAAATAAATAGATAAAAATGTAAAAATAAAAAAAATAAATGTGAAAAATAGTTAATTAAAAATAACAGACACAGGGAGAACATGCAAACTCCACACAGAAGGGTCTGGTGTGAGTGCTAACCACTACACCACCGTGTTGCTCTTAGTTAATAAGTATTATCCAAAAGTAGATTTTGACCTTCATTGTAACCTTGACCTTTGACCTAGATAATTTGTCCTTTAATTTCAAAAATAAACTATATGCAAACCTGAGTATACAGGAATGACAACGACCTTAACTCTGACCACTGCTAAATTACTTTGACTTTCATTTGCCAAAATGTAATTAGATCTATTCTGGAAAACCTCACCCTGAAAGTTTCATGGAAGTTGGTCCAGTCGTTTTTACATAAAGTTGCTGACGAACAGATGGAAAAACGAAAAACCAAAATGATTCCTCCTGATTTTTTTTTTTTAATTAAAGCCAGCCCTTTAGTGTATATTTGTCCTAAAAGTGTTAATTCAATGAAAATCACTCGGGCAGTTTTCCCCAAGTTTTTTTTTTTTTAGCCGTGGCACATATTTTAAATGAGGAAAATCACAAGGCACACAACCAAACAAAAATGTCATAAAAAGTCTATTTACTGAAATATAATGCAGATCTAGTCTCAATTGACTTACACAGTGGGAAACCTGGGCCTATTTATTTGAACACAAAGCTGATATTGTTGCAAAAATGGAAGAAAGACACGGGGTATTTGGAACGAGAATGCTGGGAGGGGTGCATCAGTGACCCCTCAGACTTATGGATTGAGATCCTGTAATAAAGGCATACGCCCCCTCGCTACCCAACCTGATTTGCAGATCCATGCATCACTACCGAGGGGGGTCTTTATCCACATACCGCATCAGAGACAGTTCGCATTCATTTTCACTTTGCAAAACGTGTCGTAGAGCGGATCATTAGGATGTGTGGTCATACATATCTATCAGTGTTGTGCGGGTCGATGTATAAATCACCCGCAACAGACCATTTTTTTTAAGTAGTCCGCCCACAACTCGGACCCAAAGAAATATATTTGAATAAAACGCACCTGACCCGCTTCTTGACCCGCATTTTTAGTAAGTAGTCAATGGTCTTTATTATAATAATAATAATAATAATAATAATAATAATAATAGTAATAATAGTAATAATAATAGTAATAATAATAATAATAATAATAATAATAATAATAATAATAGTAGTAATTTCTAGTAATTGTAGTAATAGTAATAATAGTAATAATGGTAACAATGGTAATAACAGTAATAACAGTAATACTAGTAATAACAGTAATACTTGTAATAATAGTAGTAATACAAATAATAGTAATTATACAAATGATAATAATGTAAAAAATAAAATAATAATATATTTTATTTTTATAGCTCTTTTCATAACAATCAGATGGTTTACATGAAGTGGAAATAGTACAGTAAGAGTCCCAATACAATATTAAAGCCAACTACAATAAAAACGATAGAAAACAAAGCAATCACACAATAAAAAGAGGCAGAATAATCAAACATTAAAAGCAATCTTAAATAAATGAGTTTTTAAAAGGTATTTAAAAGTGTTGAGGACACAACAGTGATGGATGGTTGGGGGAGTGAGTTCCAGACGTTTGGGGTGGGTAGAGAAAAGGCTCCGTCCCCCCAGGTTCAGTGCGTGGTTTTGGGTGATGGGGTGAGGAAGTGGGCAGAAGAGGATCGTAGGCTGTGGGAGGGGACATGGAGGGCCGGTGTCCTTCATGTTTTAGATATTTCCCTCTTCCACATGATTCAGTTTAACCTTTTAATTCCTGAAACTTTAGCAGTTCCACAGAAGAATTAAAATAAGCAACAAAATGAACAAAAATTGCCAAAGTCATCAATAAAATGAACACAAATGAATAATAATGTGACAAAATAATTAGTAACATGAAGAAAGTCAGACACAAATAGAGCAAAATTAAAGAATAAAATAAAAAGTAAAATGGAGGAAAAATAAACAATGAGCAACAAAATAAACAAAAACTTTGTGTCTTAATTTGTTCATTTTACTAATTATTTTGTCATTTTATTATTCATTTTTGTTCATTTTACTGATGACTTTGGCCTAATTTTTCCTTATTTAATCAGGAAAAATCTGAAAAATTCTAAAGTATCTAAAATAAACCCTTTAAATGTGAGTTACTGTGTAGATATTATATTTGATCAGGTCACAGTGGAGAAATGGGGGGGGATCACAATTGAGATAAAAAAAAAGTCATGAGATTAAAAAAAAAGTCAAAATTATGAGATTGAAAAGTCAAAATTGTGAGATAACATTCATATAAGTATAATGGTAACACTTTATAATACCTACACACAATTGACTATGTATTAACCATTTATAAATGGGTTGTTCATTATGTATTAACCATTTGTTACCTGTTTGTTAATGTCTTGTAAAGGTTCATACTAGTGTCTTCCAAAGATAAATGTAAAATTAGATTATTTTTAACCAACAGGTGCAGTGTTTGTATATCTGCTTTACAGGTAAACAAAGAAACAGTTGTAAACACTGCACCTGTTGGTTAAAAATAATCAAATTTTACATTTACACTAGTATGAACCTTCACAAGACATTAACAAACAGGTAACAAATGGTTAATACATAATGAACAACCCATTTATAAATGGTTAATAAATGGTTAATTCATAGTCAATTCAATCAATCTATTTATATACCACTTTTCATGCATGAATGCATCTCAAAGTGCTGCAGTTGTTAAAAACAACACAGCAAAGCAACAATAAGACATAAAAGAGTATATGTGTGAAAGGAAAGCACAACAAAAACAACAATTTTAAAAACGTTCATAAAATACATTTCATACAAAAATGTTTTTAGTCTGGTCTTAAAGACTGACAATGTTGGGGCTTTTCTCAGACTTTCTGGAAGGTTGTTCCAAACTTTGACAGAATAATATTTAAATGAGGCCCTACCACTTTTATAATGGACAAAAGGTTATTCAAGGAGACAACGTCCTGAGCTTCTCAAGGTCTGACATGGTTCGTACGGGACCAACATGTCACACACACTCAATTGTGTGTAGGTATAAAGTGTCACTAGTATAATATATACAGTTTCTCTCCTCCACTCTGAAGTGACTTATTTTTCATACTGTCACATCTGTTAAGTTTGTAAGTAATGAGTCCATTCTGAGATTGTAAGGAATATGAAGTACAGATATTTATGAACAAATGTCAGGAGTAAAAGTAAAAAAGAAATACTTAAGTAAAGTACACATACATAAAAATCTACTTAAGTACAGTAACAAAGTACTTTTACTTCTCTCTGAAATTAGAAAATATTCCATGGCACACTGGTTGGAAAACACTTCACTAGGGAATTGAATGACTAAATGATATTGACAATGGAACCAGAATCATTGAATTCTCGTCAGTTTACATCCCTAGTGTGATGTTCCAACCTCAGATTCAACAGGGAAAGAAATGACGTGATACAATTGTATAATGATTTGATCTCACTTATCTGAAGTTTTTAGTTCACAACGAACCCCCTGAGATATTTAAATTAGGTAACGTCGAGACAATGTTGGCTTCTCGACAGGAAAAAAAAAATCCAAGGTGAGGCGTCTTTACATGATCAGAATCGGCAGCGTGCAGTGGTGCTCCGACACAGCTCTTGATTAAGCGAGTCAATTGGCCCGGAGAGGACTCTTTCCTCCTATTGACTCTGCTGATGTGTCATCAGCAATAATCTCACGGAGTGTTTGATAGGAAGTGCTTCTTTCATCGAGCAGAGGCACTGATCTCTCCTCCCTGACATCCTCATCTCCCAGGCTTCCGGAGAATTGCCAGATGATTTTAATGAGGGCCAGATGACACCCTTAAGTAGGTGTAGATGAACTGAACCGTGAGTGCCTTTTACCGGAAACTATCAGGAGTCAAAACACAAAGGTAGAAAAACAGTGTCACAGTCCAAAGCTCCGTCTGTGCATGTGCCGAGGAGTTTCCGCACAGTTTAGTTTAATCAGATTTTCTGTATGTGATCAGGCGGAAAGTTTGGGATTCTGCAACTGAGGCAAAGTTACAGCTCAAGTCACACAAAAAAAATTAAAATTGTCAAAAGTCGGCAAAAAATAAGTTATGTAACCGAGTACTAACTCGTGTGTCGTGTCGGCTGCTGGTCTTTCAAATGGGGGAAGCTCATTAATGGCTTGGTCCATTTATTTATATGTAAATTAGAATCAGCTTTATTGTCATTTGGTTTATCACAAGGACATAGCAAATTAAATTTGTAATTCGTACGATTTCTCCAGAACCGTACTGGATTTTTCGGTGCCATCATTTGTTTTGAAATGAGAACAACAGTAAGCACAGATAAGATAGCACATACTGTATACTACATCAAACATTGGAAAATATTACACTGTGAAGGGAGTTTTTTTTGGGGTGGCCATGTTTCAGTTGGTAGAGTGTGTTGTCCGATAACTGAAGGGTTGGCGGTTCAAACCCCGCTCTGTCCTAGTCAGTCTATTGTGTCCTTGGGAAAGACACGTCACACAGGTCTATGAATGTTTGGTGGTGGTCAGAGGGGCTGTAGGCACAAAATGACTGCCACACTTTTGTCAGTCTGTGGATACATATGTAGTTTACCACCACCAGAGGGAGCATGTAAGAGTGAGTGAATAATGGATCCACTGTGCACTTTGAGTGTCTTTTATTATTATTTATTTATTTTTAATTATTATGATGCCATCTGTCAGTAATAGTAACTAAGTCTCTATTTCCACTGGTTTTTATATTATAGTTAATTTGACTTTATTAGGCATTGACCCAGTGACCCCTGACCTCTTGGGTCAACAATAGGTCAACATCTATACACACAAGATCCAGAATTGCAGAGATGCAAAATACAACTAATACACTTATTGTATTATGTAGTTAAACTACAGTAACACACCATAAAGTGGCTTTATATCAACATATTCTTATATCTTTTGATATTTTCTTCCTTTTTGTAAAAATAAAATAGTTAGATTTAACTGAGTGGTGTTACCATGGTAACAAAGAGCTTGCATCTGACTCATCAGTTGATGCCAGTTGGTGAGTTATTTATTTATTTATTTATGAAAGTTTCGTGAAAATAATTTCAGTATTTTTTGTGTAATTCTACAAACACACAAATGCAGGCAGATGGATTGATTACATGATTCAAACAGCTCCAGCACTAAAATAACAAGTTACCTGTACCGAGAAATATATTTTTTAGGTTGGAAAAGTTAAGATGATACATTCCAGTAGCTTTTAAAAAATACACAAACATGTACAGCCTCATTTTTTTTTTAATTATATTTTTGTCATTATTACTTCTAACTGAAGTAATAATGACATTTCAGACACAATTAGAGTAAAATTACAAGGTTCCAAAATACAGCATGAGACATAAAATATTGTTTTTATTAATATTCTGCATGATACTAGTGTTAAAATATCAAATAACACTTTCATTTACTCATTAATGCAAAGTCTTTCCAATCCTGTTGGTGGTCATACACACACATTGGCTCAGAATTCCTCCATGGGTTGTGTGGGTGTTGTCGTGTTGACAAACAGTGTTCCTATGCCATTTAGCATATTTATTCATTCATTTGGCGTTTAGTGTTGAGAAAGCAGATGGTCGGAGTCTTGGTTACAAGTTTCTGACACCCCAAGGATTCGCTGCATCGATTACACCAATATGTTTGGCAGAGCTTGTAAGTCGTCGCCTTTTCAATCAATGACATATGAACGCTATTAAAGCAGAGGTATTAAAAGCTAAATCACTTTTTAACAAGAGTCTTTGCATATGTGTGTATTTGTTGCTAATTTCATGCTTTTACTTTAATGCACAGCAGAAAAAAAAAATCCCAGATGGTGTGAATTTACAACGTCCAGTGGATGCATATATTCAGAGAGCTACTGTATCTGAAATTAACTTTCAAAAGTTTCAGGATGTTTTAGGAACTTCTTGAATAAATTGTGTAAAACAGACAGACACAGTGGGTACCAGTCGATGGTGGGGCAGTACTTTTCTCTACTAATCACCACCGAACTTTTATCACATGTTCCTTGTGACAGTATCCACATTTCCTGACATTTTCAAACGAATCCATCTTTTTCAGTTAAGACACATATACTACAAAATCACCTCAGACCCAACTTACCCTGCAAACTATGCAACTATGCATTTCAGCTCCTGCCCTCCGGAAGGTGCTACAGGACAATTGCCACCAAAATAATACACTTCAAAAATAATGTTTTCCCCACTGTCATAAAAATCTTGAATTCCTGCAGATAACTTACTGAACTTGGGCTGGAACTGTTTGATATTGGGACTGTCTATCAGGGGCGGATCTATGGGCGGGCCTGGGTGGGCGGGGCCCAACCTGATTGACAGCTGTGCCCACCCAATCACAAGCTCATAAACAGAATTCTGGACCAATTTTCATTGCCTCATCAAACTGAGATAATATATAGTTATTTATTTGTTTATTATTTAATTATTTGTGTTTATTAAAAACAAAAAAATTCTGTTTCAATTCCGGAAATGCTATTACGTTGTTGTTATATCCTCCCCCTTGCCCACTTGCCCACTTGCCCACCCCGACTTCACTTAGGCCCATCTAAAAATAGCCGTCTAGCTCTGCCACTGCTGTCTATATGTCTACATGTGTGATGTCTATATTTGTTTGTGTTACTAGTCTACATGTTACATGTTTGGAAACATGGAAACAAATTCCACCTTCTTACAGTGTGGTCATTAAAGAATCAATCAATCAATCAATCAATCAATCAATCAATCAATCAGTCAATCTATCTTAGGTGCCCCACCCACCCCCATGCTCTACCGATCACCACCAAGAAGTAATAATTTGTTCCTTATGACGGGGTCATCAATAACCGAAGGGTTGGCAGTTCAAATCCCGCTCTATCCTCATCAGTCCATTGTGTCTTCGGGTAACACACTTCATCCTCTGCCTCCAGTGCCAAAATCAGAGAAGTTTCTAAAAGTATCCAAAAGTAAAGACCTTAAAAGTGAGTTAGATGAGTGTAGATGGTGTGTTTGATCTGGCCACAGTACTCAGTTTAGTAGATATGGAAAAGTGGAAGAAAAATCACAACTCAGATAAAAAGTCATCATTAGCTAAGATTAGGAAAAAGTCAGAAATACGACAAAAAATGCATGAATATGAGATTTAAAAAAAAAAATCATAATTATGAGATAAAACATCAAAATTGTGAGATTAAAAAGTACTAATAATTTAGGAAAAATGGCACCCATGATTCTGTCAGTCTACTCCAGGGAAACTGTGGATACCTATGTAGTTTATCACCACCAGAGTGAGAATGTGAGAGTGAATGAATAACAGCTCACTAATGTAAAGCACTTTGAGTGACCAAAAAGAACTATAAAACTCAAATCCATTATTAATATTATTATTATTATTATTAGTAGTAGTAGTAGTAGTAGTAGTAGTATTATAGTATAAACATTTCCTGAAAATTCCAGCCAAATCCATCCATTCCTTTTTGAGTCATCTTGCGACAGTAACTAACATCCGGATAAACGCTGACAAAAACATAACTCTGTCGCTGTTTGGTGAAGCAAATTATTTGAATAATAGAATGCGTGTTCCCTTTGAATGACACAAACTCCAGCTGCCATTGTCCTTGAAAGGTTAGGCCAGAAATGGGGGCTGGGGGAGTGGGCCAGTGTGGGCAGGAGCTGTGACCTGTGGTAATGAGGATGTGACACATCCCAACCAACACTGTGCGTCTGTGGGACGCTGCAGTTCTGCTCAAAGATGGAAGAAATTAAAGAGTTGTAATTATGTTTTCCTGTGGGGCTCCAGCAGTGACAGCCAGATATTCATCAAAGTGCACTGCAGCAGGTGCAACTACCACATGCTTCCACTGATTCATCATCAAACCACGGCGTTTTCGTCACCTTTCTTTCTTTCTCTCTCTCCTCGCAGAGCTCTCGTCTTATATTGAGCCGTTTGATTTTCACGAGGCATTGATCATAATTTGCTTCTTCACATGCACGGGCTGCTGTGGTCGGTTTTTCAGTGGCTGAGGGTAGAGCTTATTCGTACTCTGTGTCCCAGCTCGGAGACATATTGAGCTATCCCAGAGAGCAGATGCCTACAAAATCTAATTCAGGAGTCTTGCCAGTATGGAAAACAGTCTTGTCTCTGCCCCAGTTTTCTTACTGCTATGAAATCATTGATGAGGAAAAGCCAACTCATGCCGGCTGCAGCCAGAAGCAGTTAATGCTGTAGGCAATAGCCCGTGCCTGACCCTTCAATCACACTTAATGCATCAACTGCATCACCCTCTGATGAAAGGGCTTTCATTCCCAATGAAAAATCCTAATATTACTGCAGTTCAGTTACATGGGAATGACTCCATAGACGTCTTTGTATCTGTACACTCACTCCTCTGTGCATGCGAACGCCTGCGCACATTAAATATGCATTGAATATACTTTTACTGACTCCATGTATTTAACATTGTATTTGTTTCTGTTCATTAAAGTTTCCGGTAACACTCACAATGAAAACATTTCTGTTCATGACATGCATGATAATTAAATCTGTGGTATAGTTGAATAAATGAATATCCCCCATGCAGTGGTAGGAACATATCTGAGATGCAAAATAGAAGATGACAGTTAGCTTGTAAAAGTATGTCTGTACTGCAGTAAAATAAAAATATACACACATACTATTAAATACTTATTAGCGTACATATTCTGGGCAAATAAATCATTACAAATGTATTAACCCATAAAGACCCATATATACACTAGTGTCCAAAAACATCTACTGATTTAAAGTGTTCTAATTTTAAAGCTGTTAGTCCTGTCAATACATGTAAATAAATGGTGAAAATTATAGTTTGTGATCTTTTGATGGTCATCAGATGTGACTACTGATGTTACATATTGGTTGGGCATCGCAATGTATGTGTTTGCAATAGTCACATCACAGGTCCTGCAATTATTTTTATTATATTTTATGTGTTTGTATATATGCATTTATATATATATATATATATATATATATATATATATATATATATATATATTTTATTTTATTTTTTTTTGGTTTATTGATATTAATTTGGTTTTGTCTTTTTTATTCATTTATTTAATTAATTTGTATTCTTTTATATTTTTATGTATTTTTTATTTATTTGTTATTTTAGAATGTTTATTTATTTTAACCTCCACCAAGGAGGTATTTAATTCGGGTCCATTGGTTTGTCTGTCGGCAGGATTATGCAAAAAGTTCTGAATGGATTTTGATGAAACTTTCAGGAATGATAGACAATGAGTCAAGGAAGAATCCATTAGATTTTGAGCAATGAAGGTCAAAGGTCAAGGTCACACTAAAGGTCAATATCTAAAACATCAGTGGTAATATCTCAGGAAAAATCATTTTTTTCTAACATCATGCAGCCTATCATTACATGTAAATAATTGGTGAAATTTACAGTTTGTCATCTTTTCGATGGTCATCAGATGTGACCCATTGGGATGATCAGAGGCTCTGTAGTTACCATGGAAACACTATCATCCTCTACAACACTGATAAATCAGTAAAAGCAATGAGGCTTGATTAATGACAGTGGATGGAAACACTGGGTTCACTGCAAATATTCAAATCTGACCAAGTATATTTTTTCTCATTTCTAGTCCAAATATCTCATCATACTGAAAATCAGACAGAATCACCTACAGAGCAACTTTTCACTGAGATATAAGAATAAGAACTGATTTATAGACAAAACCTCTTGAAAATATTATTTCAAGAAATCTTACTAAGACGGAATTTTCATTTGTGATATATATATATATATATATATATATATATATATATATATATATATATATATACATTAACAAATAGGTAACAAATGGTTAATACATAATGAACAACCCATTTATAAATGGGTAATGAATGGTTAATACATAGTGAATTGTGTGTAGGTGTTATAAAGTGTTACTGTTTTTGTTTTTTTTGTTTTTTTCGCTTTTAAAAAAATACAAATTTGCTAATCTAACAAGTGAAATTGATTTTGGTACAACTTATCTATATCAAATCTTCCAGATCTATTGTCTATAGATTAGTCCTTCTTTATATATCTGGGTGAAAAGTTTCTCTTTCGGTGACTTTGTGTTATTTTAAGTGTGATGTGATATTTGAACTAGAAATAGAGAGAGAAAAAAAGCACTTAGTAAGTCAAGTTTTTCAGTGCAATCATGATCTGCAGGTGTTTGAGGTGGATCCTGCACAAACCAGCCAGCACCGTCTCAATGGACTGATTAAAACCATTACTGAAGTTATTTTAGTCTGAACAGGAAACAAGCAACATTCCAAGTAAAGTTGGAAAACAACAATGCAGCAGTGATTTCCACACCTCATCACCGTTTGACATCTGATTTCTTTATTCAAACCCAAATCAATTTAGTCTTCTGAGTGTGTACGTGTTGCAGGAAACACACAAATTGAACATAATGGTGCGTGTTGAGCCATTTTCCTCTTTGCAGCCACCATAGCTTTATCTAACATTTTATTTCAATATTATTATTATTTTTTATTTTTATGATTGACAGCATGACTGACAACATTTCATGATGAGGGCGCGTTTATTCCCCGTGCATGCATCTACACAAATGGAGCATGATTTCTGGCAAAACAAGGATTTGGCAAATGAGAATACCTTCAGGACTTCTTTCTCTCTGCAGCAGAGGAGGTGGAGAGGCGGATTATTTTCATGCTGTGCATCAAATATGTAAGATAGTTCAGACTTCAGGGTTCAGGAATTTAGGGTTTTTATTCAATTTATAGTTTTAAGTTTTGAATTTATGCCGTAATATGGTGTTTTTCAATCGAACATAACCCAAATAAATCATTTTTAACACATACTGATGTTGAATATTTTGACATATGTGACACTGGAGCAAGAAATGACATTAGACTTTGTAAAGCACTTTAAAACCAACTCAGTGAAAGAAAAGGTGGTTTTTGTATTCCGAATAAAAGTTAAAAGATGAACCATGTAAATGCCTGATTCCAGTTGAAAGTGTGAATTCTGAATTAAACTTAATTCCAAATAATGTCACTGTTTTATTTCAATGTTAATTCTGAATAAAATTGTGTAATTCCTGTCACATATAAAACATTAATTTCACTTTAATGTTATTCCTGTTGTTGATTGTGACCTTTGACCTACGTTCACCAAAATTGAATGGGATCTATCCTAGACCTCTTCACACCTTTACTGCTACGTTCATAGAAATTGATCCAGTAGTTTTTGTGTAAACCTGCTTATAGACAGACAGACTCAAAAACAATTACCATCTCCCTTTTTTTTTTTTTGGGGGGGGGGGGGGGGGGGGGGGGGGGGGGGGGGGGACAAGATTTTAGCCTAATTTTGAGAATCTAAATGTATATGGAAAAATGGTCTAGATACTGTTTTTCAGAATTTCTGCATGACACTGTTAATATAAAACATCTCATCATTTTTTTTTCATAATTTATGTATGAAACATTTAACATAAAAATAAACCTTTCACCTTTCCCTTAATTTTGAGGAATTAAATGTATCTGAAAGAAATATATAGATATGTTTATTCCCTTCATAATTAATGTATGAATCAGTTAATATATATAGTGACTCTAAACTTTACCAATTGTCAAAACATCTACAAACTGCATTTTTACTGTTGAACCCCTGCAGAGAAAAATAACACATTCCACCTCTGAACGGACAGGTCATATCTGATGACACTGAAAACCTGAGAAACTGCATTTTACTTGAATTATGTACATGTATTGACAGGATTAGTGGTGCAAAAATACAGCCAAGGCTTTTTAGATCTGTAAGTTTTAACCTTTTAGCAAAAGGTTAATATATGTATTATTCAATTTCCATATATGAAATACAGTGTCTATATATATATATATATATATATATATATATATATATATATATATGAAAGCATGTACGTGGAGATAAAATCAAAACAAATCCTTTGTATGTGCAGGACTTCAGGCATGTATGTTTCTGTATAAAATACTGTATCTGTAAAGGACTGGTCATCATATGGGTATTTTGAATATTATAGTAGATACATATTTACATATAATATATTATCAAGATGGAAAACATGTATTTGATTGCAGGTCCTGCAATTATTTTTATTGTTTTAATTTTTTAATTTTCCTTTTTTAATGTATTTATTCATTTAATTATTTATTTCTATTGTATTAAATTGAAATTGAATTTATTTAAAATTTATTTATTTAATTTTATTATTCTTTTATATTTATTTCTATCCATCCATCTACTAATTTATTTATTTTTGTCACCCTTAGTTACTGCTGCCTGTCAAGGTTTTTGTTCTGGTACAATTAAAGTCAACCGAGTCTTTCCAGTAATAATGTGTTGAATAATTCATATTTGTCAGACAGTACATTGAGTCAATTATCTCTGAGAACAGAAAAAGAAAAAAAAGCGCAGATTTTATTGTGCATTTTGAAATATATAAAGGAGACTGGAGCAAATAGTGACCATCGTCAGCTTTTCTTCAGGTTTTAACAATAAATCTTTTCAGACAGAAATAAACAGCAGAGTGCATTTCGTGATTTATATTCGAGAAAATGTCTGTTGGTGACCTTCGGGTGTCCATATCAGCTGTGTGGATAAAGTGAACCTGCATCATACTTTAGAATGAAACCACTGAAAACAAACATGTCATGCAGAAAACTGTAATACCTTAAAATGTCCAACAAATAAATAAATAAAAAGCATTTTCAGCCGCACGGTGGCTGAGCGGTTAGCGCAGGAACACCTGGGTGCAGACTGTGCTGACCTTTCTGTGTGGAGTTTACATGTTTCTCTCCCAGTGTCTGGATGGGTTTCCTCCAGGTGGTCCTGACTCAAGTCATCTAGCTGCGTTTCGCTAAACTACCTGCTAGGCTAACACCACCATCTGCGTACCGTAGAGTTCAGATACAAAAGCCTTTAGAAGAAGAAGACTTTTACAGTAAGGCATGATTTCTCAGCAAAGGAAACGTCCACAGTATTTAGCTGAGACCCCCCCCCCCCCCCCCCCCCCTGCGGCCACAGAAGCACAGAAAGTCACCTCCACCCGTCAGCTAGCTTGAACAGCTAAGAACAGAGCTGCAAATGCAACAGTGTCGAAGGTGGTAAAAAGTAAACACTCCAAAGTGTGGCTACGATTTGAGAAATGTGGAAAAGAACACGCAAAGTGCAACAAAATGTAGAAGCACATCCACCACGAACAAACATCTGGTAAAACATGACATTAACATGAACACATGCACAGTGTTTGAGAGCTGGAGGATGTACAGAGAGAGAGAGGGAGAGAGATACAGAGAGAGAGGGAGAGAGAGAGATACAGAGAGAGAGAGAGAGAGAGAGATACAGAGAGAGATACAGAGAGAGATACAGAGAGAGGTACAGAGAGAGATACAGAGAGGGAGAGAGATACAGAGAGAGAGCGAGAGAGATACAGAGAGAGAGCGAGAGAGATACACAGAGAGAGAGGGAAAGAGATACAGAGAGAGAGAGATACAGAGAGAGGGATAGAGAGAGAGAGAGAGATAGAGAGGGAGAGAGAGAGATACACAGAGAGATAGAGGGAGAGAGAGAGAGAGAGAGAGAGAGAGATACAGAGAGAGATACAGAGAGAGAGAGATGCACAGAGAGAGAGAGAGAGATACAGAGAGAGAGAGAGAGAGATACAGAGAGAGAGAGATACACAGAGAGAGAGAGAGAGATACAGAGAGAGATACAGAGAGAGAGAGATGCACAGAGAGAGAGAGAGAGATACAGAGAGAGAGAGAGAGAGAGAGAGATACACAGAGAGAGAGAGAGAGATACAGAGAGAGAGAGAGAGAGAGAGACACACAGAGAGAGAGAGAGAGATACACAGAGAGAGAGAGAGCACCTGCAGGGGGATGATGAGTCTTCCCTCTCTTCATCCTAGTACTATATTATATAAAGTTTATACTATATTATACAAATATACTATAATCCACAGAGATTCAAATGTCAGTGTGACTCAGCAGCCATAGACATGTTGTTCTGTTCATGTGTTAGTACGCTAATGAATGATGCCACGTTTATGAGTAATATTAACTATCAACAAAAAATTTAAAAAATCCTACTTAATAATAATAATAATAATAATAATAATAATTATAATAATAATAATACTTTATGAACTCAGGTTCTAATTGTAATATTGACTTTGTACAGTTACATAAAAACTGTCTACCTGCTACTTCAAGTTTTGTAAAATGTGGAATAATTACAATAAAACTGCATTTGTATGTATGAATCTGTGTTCATCTACTTGTATTATAATATAGAATGGTGTAAAATAAATAAGTTTTTAAAATACATATATATTTGGAACAGTTATAGGAACCGGTAGGAACTGTTTAAGGGCAAGTGTTTTGGACCCAGGTCCAAACCAGAGTCAAGATAACGGACAGATTCTATCATCTAATCACATGCAAGGATTTTAGATAAGACCCCTCCTCTGAAAACCAATCAGTTGTGGAAATGTCCCAGATGGTATCGTGTTACCAGATGCCGACAGTCAGGTTACCAGGTTCCCCCATCACCCAAAAACACGTTTGTTTGTTTAAAATCTTCCAGCCAGGTAATAGTTCTACAGTAGGAGATGGGTCCCCGGGCGCCGCCCATGGGTGCCCACTGCTCCTTATAGGCCAATGGCATCAAAGAAAGCATGGGTTAAATGCAGAGGACAAATTTCATTGTACATTATATAATGACTAATTAAGTACCATGAACCATGTCCTAATAAGTTAAGAATATTCCAGTCAATCTGAAAAACACTCTGTATTTCCTGATAATAAAAAATGGAAAAAAACGTCACTATGCACTTATATTTTTTTCCACATTTAGTAAATATCGGCAACGTTCTGCATAAAAATCCAATGGAAAGGTGACTATTGACTGCACATGATAATATACATTACATTATAGCTTCTATCTAGTGGAAGATCCATCAATCAATCAAAGTTAATTTATATAGCGAGGGATGTCAAACTCATTTTAGTTCAGTTCCACATTTAGCCCAATATGATCTGAACAGGACCAGACAACAATGAAAAGAGTTAAATGACATTATAATGTTTCCCTCAAAATGGGAAGAACACTTGACATGTTTTAAGACAAACAAGTGCAATTTTAATTAGATTTTGTCCCCATTTGTCTCAATTACAGCTTATATTACAATTATAAATACACCAAATACTTAGTAACAGGCAGAATATTTTTATAATTACACTTCTCTTCAGACATTTGAGGTGGCTCTTATTTGTTCAGGTTATTCACATTTTTTGTAAATGGAAAGTGTGTTAATATAAAGATTTTCATGTAATTTTACAATTTTTACGTTAAAACAAAAATAGAATCTGTTGTTTTCATTATTTATAGGTAATTATGATCATATTTTAATGGTCTGACCCAATTGAGATCTAATTATTCGGTATGTAGAACCTGAATTGAAATTTTTCACCATTAATATCTTAATCGTTGTTCATCCAACGGGCCAGATTGGACCCTTTGGCGGCCTGGATTTGGCCCCCGGACCTTATGTTTGAAACCTGTGATATAGCACTTTACAACAAACATAAAAGAAGACCAAAGAGCTTTGCATCTAAAACATAATAAAAATACTGGATAAAAGAATGCAATCAAATATAATTAAAACATTTTATCATACAATAAAACAAGAACGCACAGATAAAAACATTAAAATCATCAGTTTAGCCTAAAAGTGACGCAGCGCTACTGGTTAAAAGAAAAGGACTTGAATAATTATAGGTCACTCACAGTCTAGAGGCAGACATTTTTAAATCTGTCATATAAACCTACATAAACCAGTACATATATTGAATAATACTTCATCATACACATTGAAAACATCAGCAAATCAGTACTTTTGTCATTAGCTTTTTTTTTTTTTCCCCAATTCATCTTTAAAATTAAAATACATAACATTTAGGACATTTAATCTCTGAAGCAGATGATTTCTATACCGGTGTCATTAATCTATTACTCCTTTGAGCTTGGAGCATGACAAACTCACCATATTTTAGACGCCAAAAGTGATTAATTAACACGTCAATGGAAAGATGTGGTATTCTGTCAGTGTTACAGATGGATTAGTGTCCCGTTCAGAGAAGTTTCACATCCTCTTCAGAGGAAATCTAAGCATTACTTTCAACTCAGACCTTGATATACAGAGACATTCTATGAAAAATGGTAGCTTTTTCAACAGCGACTTCGTGTTTTATTTGTAAAAACATAGCAACACCAGTGACATTAAATCAGGGGACAGCTATTTTTTAGCTCATCTGAATGAAGTCACAATGAGCTATTGCCATCACGCTTTGTATGTCAGCGTCGTCCACACTTCACTAAAATCGCTTCTTCCTCCCTCAGGTCTATATGTATTTCAATTTTGATTTTATGATCTGTTGGATACCTCCCTTTTGTAAATCACAGCTGTGAGGTCTGGATGAGCACAGAGCCATTGGCACTATCTTTTTGTAAATTATTTTAATTATTAATTTATACTTTCTTTTGTTTTTTTAGTATTATACTAAATAACTATTATGTAAACCCAGTTGGATCTGTCTTGTTTAGTTATTTTGTGGGTGTGTCCAGTCGTCTAATTGTGTCTAGTTATTCTGTAGTAGTGTAGTCTATGTAGTGAATGTATGTCAGGTTGTTAAGGGATACTATATATGTTTTTATTTGTCTATCTGGTTGATTGTTTGTCTTTACCATTTGTGTTGTTTTATATCTAAGTCTATATTAGTCAATGTGAATGTGTATTCTTTAATTGTTTCCATGTATATGGACCCCAGGAAGAATAGCGGATGCTATGCAGATGCTAATGGGGATCTTAATAAACAGACAAAAAACAAACTATAACACTTTACTTTGTATTGTGATCTTTAAAACAGGAGATAAACATGTATTTAAATTCAAAATGTGTCACAAAATCATGACCCCTTAAACAGGAAATGAGCCAAATTCACTAACCATGCTCTTTTATATATATATATATATATATATATATATATATATATATATATATATATATATATATATATAATTGTTATTGAGTAATGAGAAAGTGCATTGTGGTGATGCGATGACTCAGCACAATGATGCTAACAGTAGCATTAGCTATTATGACCTAGCTAAATAATGACCTTTGTCACATTCTGAAAAATAACACCCTATTACCAAAACATATTTCAAATAAAAAAAAACAAAAAACAATTTCATTATTAAATGTGACTAATTTGGCTAATGAGAATCAGTGTTGTCATGTTCATGCAGCATTGTGGGTAGTTTCAAATTCCTGTAACTTTTCAATGGAGTTCTGTAGTATATTGCGGCAATGACAGTAACTCATGGACATGATAATTTCTTGAAATTTTATGAATATTCTTTATTAAAATATATCAATGTAGTTGTATTTATTTATTTATTTTATTTATTTATTCATCGTTATGTTTTTCCCAAATGCTTAGGCCAGAAATTTTGGTCAGGTAATGAGAATTTGCCCAGAAAATGTATAACAAATTGGAAAATAAAAATAGAATGACCAAGTGTGAAAGAAAAATATTTTCCTCTGCAGTAAAATAATCTATATATAGAATTTATTTCATATTTAATGACTAAAACCTCAGCGCCATTGTTGTTTTTTTTTTTTTTTTTAGTTTCATGAGAATCACCCATATACAGTATGGATTAATAACCAGAGCACACTTTAATTAAAACAAAACATGCATAGTTGTGTCATGGTTTAACACTTTTGAATGTTTTTCCTGGTGAATAATGCTGGGACAGGAAATATATATAGCCATTCTTTAGTGTTCCTGCATCAGGGCATGGATGTTTTAGGTTTGGTGAAATGTGCTTAGCTTATAAATATGTATCAGCGCAGCGGGCAGGTGGCTGGTCCAAAGTGAATGGTCCGACTGTTGCACAAATGACCCTCTTGCTGTCAGTAATTAGTTTGCTGGCAAATGTTTTACATCAATTTTGCTGCTGTTTGGTTACTGCCTGGAAGCAGATGATATGCACATCACACCTGCTGGCAGTTGTGTTACCAACCTCTTAAGTATCCATACTGGGTGAAGCATGCATAATTGTTCTGTGTTTTGACAATTTACAGACTTTTCTTCAAATTAAAGGCTTTGGGACGGAACAAATACACAAATGGTTCTGGGGATTTGATCAACTCTAAATGAGAACCTTCATTCAACACTCAAATTTGAGAAGTGATGAAGAGAACAGAGCAATGACTTATGCAATTTGTTTGTGTTTATCTTGTAGTTTCACATAATTGTGTCGGAAAAATAGTGCATGTACAAACTATGAAAAGGACTTTTCTGAAATATGTATGTTCAGTGGTTTGATGATCCCTGGAGAAAAAAGTACAAGCTAAATTAAATGAATATATACAGTGGTAATAATAATAATAATAATAATAATAATAATAATAATAATAATAATAATAATAATAATGGATTAGATTTCTATAGCACTTTTCAAGGTACCCAAAGCCATTTACATTAGTGATCCATTATTCTTTTCTATGTACACACATACTCAAAGCGCACAGTGGATCCATTATTCATTCACTCTTACATACTCCCTCTGGTGGTGGTAAACTACATATGTATCCACAGTTGCCCTGGGGCAGACTGACAGAAGCGTGGCAGCCATTTTGTGCCTACGGTCCCTCCGACTACCACTGAACATTCATACACATTCATACACCAGTGTGAGTCAAATTGTGGGATCAATAAAGTACTTCTATTCTGTTCTGTTCTGTATCACTACTAACATGTTATATTTAATTGTCTGCTGATGTGTGGGCAGTATTTAGATCAATATTAATCAACATCCTGACCTGGGAAAACATGCAAATATAAGAGGATAGAATATAAAGTATCTTATTAACCTTTGTAATTGGTGAGTCATGACCGAGATGTAGTCGTAGTAGCAGTAATTTATTCAGTTGATTTCCTTAAACAATAAGCAAAAAAAGAAAAACTACACACAACATATCAATTGTTCCATATAAAATGCAACTGAAAGGGTTTAGGCTGAAAAAAAAACGTAATTTGTTGAACCCTATTTTGCTTTTCCCTACTTTTCCTGGGCACATTAAAAGGCAAACATGAAGTGATTTTTTATTATTATTATTATTAGACAGGTCTCCAGGTTAAAATAATCACATTAACAATTTTAGCGCTTATCAAGTGTCATTAATTTATTAGATCTGTACATCTATAATAATTTTAATAACATGATCATTAATTTATTTCTGTGATGTTCTGTTGTATGTAGCTTTGAGAGCTTGTAGTAATAACACCAAGGTCTTTTTGGCTGAATCACCCTTTACCCTCCATTTTGCGCATTCACGTGTAGGGGTAGGGGTGTTTCAACTCAAGTTAAGGCATGGGGGGGCGTGTCTTTCTCTTTTTCTCTGTCTGAACTTTTTCGGGTTCAATTTCTTTTTCCTTTTCCTCTCGGTCGAATGTGGAAAAGAGGGGCAGAGACAGAAGAGAGGGGCGGAGTTAGATGAGAGGGGCGGAGTCGGAAGAGAGGGGCAGAGTCAGGGGCCGGGTCAGAAGAGAGGGGCGGAGACAGAAGAGAGGGGCGGAGTCAGATGAGAGGGGCAGAGTCAGAAGAGAGGGACGGAGCCAAATGAGAGGGGCGGAGTCTGAAGAGAGGGGCGGGGTTGGAAGAGAGGGGCGGAGACATAAGAGAGGGGCGGAGTCAGATGAGAGGGGCGGAGTCAGATGAGAGGGACGGAGTCAAATGAGAGGGGCAGAGTCAAATGAGAGGGGCAGAGTCAAATGAGAGGGGCAGAGTCGGAAGAGAGGGGCGGAGTCGGAAGAGAGGGGCGGAGTCAGATGAGAGGGGCAGAGTCAGAAGAGAGGGGCAGAGTTAGAAGAGAGGGACGGAGTCAGAAGAGAGGGGCGGAGTCAGAAGAGAGGGACAGAGTCAAATGAGAGGGGCGGAGTCAGCTGTAGCTCATTTGCATGAAAGCTTGAGACACTAAAACAGAGTGTTTTAAAAAGTCCTGTTTCTCCAGGTTGAAGAGGCTGCTGTATCTGCATCAATGTGGTATTTTGACCAAAGCATGTGACAGACAGGACACCGAGACACTAGGGAACTGTCTTCACTGGTGGAAAATGGACATATGTCCCCTTTAATATAATACCAAATATCAGCGTTTTACAGTTGCACGTTGTTTTTACTTAAAACATTTTTCTTCCATGAACCATCAAACATTCTCTGAAGCATCGCCCAGCTGCTGATCTTGTGCTGACGTTTATATTTTAACATGTAAGACTATGTTTAGATCAATACTAATCAACTTTTTCAACATCTTGAGCTGGGGGGGAAAAAAAGTGCAAGAGCCTCTGAAAATAGACGTTTTGATGTTACGATGACATATGTCAATGTTGTGCAGAATTCTACATTGATTTTCATTCGCCCCAAAAACAAATTCATACAGGGGGGAAAAAATAACAAACAAAACTTCTACGAACTTTCACTGAGGTGCCCTTAAGCAAGGCAGTGAAGTGAATCCCACTGGCTGATGTTCAGTTGCCGAGAGACAGCGATTCACACTCCTTGCCTTTTCACATTTGAGTGTGTGAAGCTGTGAATAGTACACAAAGATTTGCTCTATAATGCAAATACTCCTGTGAAGTGTCTGTGGAAGAGTTGACAAACCATAACGTGTCAACATTCGTGCCAACATGTGACCGATTACAGCGTTTTTCGTCCCTTCAGGCCCGTTCTAAGCACCATATAATGCTCTGCGTCTCATCACCGCGTCCAAATAAAAGTAACTTGGATTTATTTGTTCCTCGGCTTCATTAAATCGGCCCTTAACACCAACTATAAATCAAAACAAAGCCTGCTTACATGTGATGCAACTAACTCCCGTGGGTGCCACCAAGCTAACGTGATGCTTCTCCTGCTGCGGCTTGTGTGAATTAGCGTAATTAGAGTTTACCTTCTGCATCATTTCAGTTCAGGAGCCCATATGCAAGGATTTTTTCTTGTTTTTTTTTTTGTTTTTTTACCTCGTTCCCTAAAGACAAGGCAAAGGGTTTTATTTTTGGTTTGTTTATTTTGTCCGTTTGTTCGTCCTTCTGTTTGTCTATATATACAACACCTGTGAAATTAAATACTAATGAATTTGATTTATACAGTGTAGCACTAATGTAGCACATTAGTGATTCATTATTCATTCACTCTCACATGCTACCTCTGGTGGTGGTAAACTACATATGTATCCACAGTTGTCCTGGGACAGACTGACAAAAGCATGGCTGACATTTTGTGCCTACAGCCCCTCTGACCACCACCAAATATTCATACACCAGTGTGACCCCATTTTATGACTATCAATATATTACTGCCTGAATTTGAACATAAGAACATATTACAATATAGTTAAAATACATAAGGAATTGACACTTTCCATAATATGAAAATATGTTAATATACATTTAGTAATATATATATATATATATATATATATATATATATATATATATATATAGTGTCTTACATAAAATATGTAATTAAATATTTAGTAATACACTTCAAATGTATGTGGAAAGAAATTGAGTTTCAATAAAACTATATAAAAAAAAATATAGGGCAGCTTTTTTCTTCAGTGCAACATATGTTTTATATTTGTCAATGTATGAATCATATATTGTAATGTATTGAATAATATATGCACCACTTATATACATATATTTTTGATTATAATACATTATATTTTAAATACATTTCCATGTATTATTTTCACTGCGGTTGAAAGGTCAAAATCAAGGTCACATGATTTTAAATAGTTGTAACTCAGTCACCATTGTTGACAGATAGAAAACTACATGTAGGCTCCAAAATGGCATTTTGACCTTTGACCTTGATCAACCTTGAAAGACCAAACGCATAGTGTCATATTTCGAGGTTAAGGGTTAAAATGTTTTTGAGGGGGCAGGGTTAGTTATCCCCGGCATCACTTATTGAAAATTGTGTAAGTTTGAAAGGAGAAAAAAACAACTCCTAATAAAATATTTATGTTAAAAAAAATACGACCCTCTTAAAGTAAATATTTCGTGTTATGCAAGACTGAAGAGCCTCAACCCAAATTCCTGACATTTAACAAGACGGTGTCTGAAAATATGATTCACGCTTTCATCCTAAGGCATAATTTGACTCAACTTAAAAAGTCTGATCCTATAAGATGTTAAAATGTTGCTTCTAATTGAAAAAAAAAACAATCCTTAGTTAACTCTCATACGCTCAGAAATATGTGAAACGACATAAACGTAATGTTATATGAATATACATCCTATATACTTTTAGCAAAAACACTTTACTTGAGTTGTTGTGGGTTTTTTTCCTCTTTTTTTTTTTTTTTTTTTCTAAGCAGCAGTAACATATAAAGCCTGTGCTATAGCCCCCTTGACATCCAGCAGCCAGTGAAGCCTGGATCATAAGTGTTCAGTCTGCTATGAGTCATGCATCCATTTTAAAAGCACAGATTTTTATTTATTTTTTTATTTTTTTTCAACCTCCCAATGTTGTCTTACTTCAGCCAAAGGAGAGGATTTCTCTTTGTTGGAATAAGATTTCCTTTCATAATTTTCCTCTGCATATATATATATATATATATATATATATATATATATATATATACACTCTACAGCCATTTGCCTTTTTCTTTTTTACACAGACCCTTCGCTTTGATAAGACTTTAAATTGGATTAAAGTCCATTCTTTATCCTTTGACAACATTGCATTTCCATTTTTTCTTTAAACGTCGAATACAACATCGGACAAAATAAAGCATGACAAAGAAATCAATTGTAGGAAACAAGGTGTTTTTTATTTATTTTATTTAACCTTTATTTAAGTAGGAGGTAAGATCCCATTGAGATTAAGAAGAGTCCTGATCAAGAGGCAACATTAAATACAACATACAGTTAAAACATGCAATAATTTACAGGATGACGATAATACAAACAATAATAATAATAATAATAATAATAATAATAATAATAATAATAATAATAATAATAATGGCAATAATAATAATAATGACAATAATAATAATAATTACAATAATTACAATGATAATAATGATAATGATTATGAGGACAATAATGATAATGTACTTTATTTTTATAGCACATTTCATACAAGGATTATAATTCAGTGCTTCATTGATAAAAAAAAAATATAATAAATAAAATAAAAATTCATTAAAGCTTTAAGACAGAGGTAAAATCATAAATCAAAGTGCAGGAAAATAATATTTTCACAAATTTGCATGTACGGTAAGTGATTATACATAATTATAAAAGTTACAAAGGTGCAAGAAAATAAAATGCTATGCAATAATGAAACCATAATGATGAAACCATAACATTTTAATAAAATAGGACGTTCAGGTTTAGGGGTATTATGCTATTTATTTGTTTATTTATTTATTTATTCATTCATTCGGCAGATGATTTTATCCAGATAAATTTACAGGGGAAAGTGAGTAATGAGGCTTTCTGACAAAGTTGGTTTGAAAAAAACAATCAATCAGATAAATAATAAATACATAAATAAGTAATTCAATTAAGTTGATAGGTCTTTCTGCTATTATTTGATTGTACACCATAATGTTCTGTATGTGGAACCTGAACTAAAATGACCTCATCAGCCTTAACCAGGGTCTGCAGTCCGGCATGTTCTAGATCATGGGTCCTCGAGGGCCGGTGTCCTACATGTTTTAGATATTTCCCTCTTTCCCATGATTCAGTTTAACCCTTTAACTCCTGAGACTTTAGCAGTTCCACATAATATTACAAAATATTACACTAAGCAATAAAAGAACAACATCAATAAAATGAACAAAAATGAAGAATAAACCAACAAAATAATTTGTAACATGAACAAATTAAGACAAAAATGGAGAAAAATTAAAGGAAAAATAATTACATTAAAACAAAATCTAAAAAATGTAAACAAAATTAACCAACAGTACGAATAAATATTTGCAAAATTATAAGTAACATGGAATATTATTGAAATATGGTCTCAGCAGTTTTAAATTTGTTGCATTTTGACTCAGTAAAAACACAGTAAAAAAAAAAAAAAAGGAAAACAAATGAATGTTTAGGAATATTTAAACTAAACCATTCATTCAGAATACATCAGTTCTGACACTTAAGAGTTAATAATCACCTCATCATTCTCTGCAGAACCTGTTAATGATGTAATGACTTTGAGGTGTAATAGAAGAAGGAATTATCTAATAATTCCTTTTTTGTTTTTTTCAAAATTTTCCATATGTGTCCATTATGTGGAACTGCTAAAGTCTCAGGAGTTAGAGGGTTAAACTGAGTCATGTGACAGAGGGAAATATCTAAAACATGCAGGACACCGGCTCTCGAGGACCGGAGTTTGAGACCCCTGTTCTAGATGTTTCCCTCTTCTAGCACAGGCTTCTGTAGAGTTTAACGCTGATCATTTGTATCAGGTGTGTTGGAAGAGGGACACATCTAAAACATGCAGGACAGCGGCTCTCTGGGACCATAGTTGCAGAAGCCTAGCCTTGACGGTGGCATTTTTGCATCTTGCAGATTCATCCCAGGGGTCGGTTTGGAACCTTTTGTCGGACCACATCTGGCCCACAGACCCTATTTTTTCAGACGCCCGGACATGGAGTGAGTTATTCCAATTTTTCACATCACCTTCTGTCAATACTGCATCACCTATGCTGTAGTAATTATAGGGAACACTCAGACAAACTAGCATTTTACCACCAGAAAGCAGTCATTATCTTCTATTACACACAAAGGCTACTCAGCGAGCTGAGGCAGAAAAAGCGGCAGAATGGGTCCATCTTCGAGGAATAAAATTAAAACAAAAAAAAGAGGTCTTGCATGTGCTGTTTCACCAAATGGATGTTATTGTCCTATTGTCGATAAGAGAGTCTGCTCGACAGAATGTGAATATATCTTTAGTGATATTTTGAGCATGGAAGAGTGCCTTTCAAAGGGGATTGCAGTTACTAGGCAACAAGCAGCAGAGCCAATTGAGAACTAAAGTGAGAAAAAGTTTCCCTCTCTCTCTCTCTCTCTCACTCTCTCATTCACACTCTCTCTCTCTCTCATTCACACTCTCTCTCTCTCTCTCTCTCTCTCTCTCTCTCTTAATCATGCAGTCTGTGTCTCTCCCGTACACATGTGTAAGTCAGTGCTTTGCCCAGAACTAAAATCCCAGATGTATGGGCTTTGACCACAGATAGGGGACTTAACCCATTTCTTATACTCACATGTAGGATTTATGTCCAATTGAAACTGAAAAGGAAAAGCTTAGATAGCGGAGGGTACACGGGTGTTGGTAAAAATCCGTGTCGGTATGCTTCTGATGATACCCCGGTCTGCTTTCTCCATCCCCTTTTAACCCTTCACTATTCTGAGGTGAGTTTGCTTAAAACGCACGGAAAAATCCCTCTCCAAATTAAAACTCCACCTGTTCTTTAACCCTTTAGAGTACAGATACCAAAAAAAAAGGTCTTTTTGTAAAGGTAACACTCTGTAGTTTGGACTAAAACACTCACTTTTACAGTTTATTTAACATATAAAAAGCTCTAGGGTTAGAAACACTAATACATTTAGGTTTTTTTTGTTTTGTTTTTGCATTAATTTTATCATAAAATCAGGTTGTGTTTATAATAACCTGGTAAATATACTTTATTAAATGAATTTCCATGAGGGTGATGTACAATGTCAGAAGTATCCTACAGTATGGAGGGAGCAAGAGAGAAATTCAAGTTGGGAGAGTGGAAGCTCCGGAAATATACAAAAAAAAAAAAAGTAAGGTTTGGGACACATTCACTGAGATTTTTAAAGATGATTAGCAGCTCCCAGTGTTTTTCGTTTCCATGGAAACCAAGTTCAAATGGGTGTTACAGGTTGTCGACCCCTGGTTTAGATGCTGCACACAAGCAATGACATCAGATTTTAACACAGAAATAAATGCAGGTAAGTGAGTAAGGTCATTAGATGTCCATGAAGACCATTGACTAGTCTTTAAAAATGCGGGTCCAGAAGCGGGTCGGGTTTGTCCTTTACAAAGATATTAGTTGCAGTCTGAGTGACGGGCGGGCTAATTTAAAAAAACAAAACAAATATATATATATATATATGTGTGTGTGTGTTATTAAAATAATGTCATCTTAGTGCTGGTGCCAGGACCGGTACATAAAGCTGGGACGATATTAAAAAGTGTTGAGGACTAAAAAATACAAAAGCACACATGATGTACAAGCAACCTTCCCTGTATAAAAGAAAACTAACAGAGCAAATAAAAAGTGCAACATAAAAAAAGACAACTGTGTCAGCTAATAAATCACCACCAGTTGAATCTTACCGAGGCTAGATTTCCAGGAGGTCTTGTTTTCCTTTCAGCTTCCATTTCAAATGACTTTTTTTTTTTTTTTTTTTTTGTCTTTGCAAGCACATTGTCAATTAGCCACGGAATATGGACACCGTAATTGAACACAGAACTTGATGACACAGTCTCGGCTCATTCAGATCTGGACACCGTTTTTCCATCGTCTCACCTGCCATTGGATGATATGTTGGAATTTAAATTTTAATTAATGATCATCTTCCATAAAACACAAGCACATGTTAGGGTTTTTTTTCCCCATTCCCCTGATTAAGGATTAAAGGATGAAACTTGGGAGTAACTGCTGCTCTACTATTTTTTTTAGAAAGTACAGAGGTACCTCTACTTACGAAATTAATTCGTTCCAGAAGTGGTTTTGTACTGTGATTTTTTTTTTTAATTTTGTAAATAGTCGATTTTTACATGTAAAAGGCCTGTTTCATTCCAAGGCCTCAAATACTACCCCACAAACCTTATTAGAATTGTAAAAAAAAAAAAAAAAAAATACCAATTTTGTATACATTTTTTTCAGTTATTTTTATTTAAGCAGTTTATTTAAAAAAATAAAATAAAACATGTAATAAAAATAAAATAAAATACAGAACTCAAAAGGCATAGGTTGACCCTACCCTTCATTTAACAATTATACAATACAATAATTTAATTTACATCACTCATTTCAATGTCCATCTTGACCATATGTTTTAAAACTGAACCTCCACCATTATTGCAGGTGGTCTAAAAGTACATGTAAATTAACTGTTACGTCGTCATTGTGCAAAAGCATTTTACTTGCACCTGATTAACTTGTTGGAAATTAAAACACTCCATATGCGTAGTTAATATCCCTGCCTGGTTTCTGCACTTAATTTCCTTCTTTTGTTATGTTTGCACATCCTCTCTGAGAAAGTCACAGTAGGTTCACACACAGACGGCAGGTATTGACTGGTGGAAGAATCAACACTGACTGACTGCTGTGAAGGGGATAATAACTCCTGGAGGGTTTTGGAAACATTTTCTGCATGAGCTGCTGATGTCTTAGCTCAAACTGCATCCACCGTTTTCTTAAAGGTGTCATTCCATGGTTATTTCATTAATATTACTGTGTTCTCCATTGTTAATGAATACATTGTGTGTTGGTTCTATTTAAAAATTATTTTGTTTCCAACTCTTTTTTTCACGGTAGAAAAATGACTTGAGGTCAAACAACAGATTTTACCGGTACTTCCTCATACATGTTCATGATGAGGCGTCTGTGATTGGCTCAGAATGTGTGAAGGAACACTCCCCCCCTCCCATCTCACTCAATATATGTGTGTTTACCTTTACCAGAGTAACACCCAGCTATGTTTTGTGCTGTTGCTTGTTTTTTTTCCAGTTTGTGCAGCAGCTACTGTGGCGCCATCTTTTATAGATGCTAATGCTAATGCTACTTCAGATTCACTGCAATGGAGGATGGGTTTAATCTCACGGGGGTGACACTAAAGTCCACCTGTCGTCAGATGGACCGGCTTATTCTGGGTCCCTTTCTGGGCACTGACCAATTAAACCTCATCAACACAATCATGTTCCCTACGATAGAAGTGTCAGTTCTGCACTATATCACAAAATTGATACTGTATCGATATTGGAAAAAAAATTGTACAATAAATAAATTGATTAATCCATTATGATAATAGCATTAATAATAGTTGTAATGATTAGAACAACAGTCAGTTAATTTTACATGCACTCGTGGTGAAAAACAAGCGATTAACATAATAAATAGGTGTATAAATAAAACATTTACGGATTATAATGGCATCGACATGACTGTTGTGAAAGGAATCTGTCATTCTGTCAATCCAATACTGATAGTCATGTTGGTATTGATAATATGGATTTTTAGATCAGTAAACTAATTAAGCTTAAGCATAAAAAATACAGGAAATTCTACGAAAGGACAAAAATTGTTGATCTAGAAAAAGACAATTAACCAAGCAAAATTATGATACAAGAATCGACAAAATAAACACAATCAAAAAGAAAGAAAAGGCGATAAAATATAGCCCACAGCACCGAACAGGGGGTGACTTTAAAATAGGGACTGACTTACCCTCAAGCCATGTATGAAGGAAGGAAGGATGGAAATAAATTCAGCAGCGCCTGAAAACATACAATATTAATATTCTGACATATGGAATGAACACACACTGCTTTAAAACACATATACTGTCAGCCTCCTTCCACGACACAACAGGTCATCAGGTTTATGGATAATATCAGTAACACTTTACATTAAAGATCGCTTATAAGGTGGTAATTATATAGTCAATTATATGTAATTACATGGTAATAATGCCTTATTACAAGCAATATCCATGCAGTTCTCAGTGCAATTACTCTGCAGTTTCTAGCTGGTGCAGTGGTTAGCATTCATGCCTCAGAGCAAAAAGGTCCCTGGTTCGATTCCCAAACCAGACCTTTCTCTCTGGGTACTCTGGTTTCTTTCTATCATCCAAAGACATGTACAGGGTCTCTGCACATTTCGGCCAATCAGCTCATACTGTATGTATAATAATTATGTGCAACTATGATTAAAACTATTTTTCATTGAGTTCTAAGACCCCCGTCTGAGACCCTGGAATATCAAGCAAGCTTGGTCCATTTCTATGAAGGTGGATTTAACTTTATTTATTAAATTAAGAGATTATTGACCATATTGAATTATCCTATACATCAAAAACTAGATTAATGTAAGAGGCAGAAATAAAACATTATTTCTCACAACACTTGTATTATATACCTTTGTGTTTTTATTCCCTAATTAATTTACAGATAAACCTGTTCTTCAAGTGACATTTACTCCCTTTTAAATGAAAGATATAAGTGTATATTTTACTTTATAAGAATTTTATTTCAGTTGCAATTAGATATTACTGGTCAAATTCTATAAATACAACATTTTTGATTAATAGTGTTAGTAATTTTTCATTTTCTAAATGTTTTATTAAGATAATCTTTTGTTTGTTTGTTTTAGTGTAGCACAGATGGTATATTACACAAAACTCCAATGGAAAGAACTTGTCTCACAACTACAGTTAAATGAATTTAAAAATAATAGATGTTACATCAAATGAAGACTTTTAAAAGAAACATGGAGTGGTATTTGTGGACACACCAGGAAACTAGTAATGTTTAATTAATATGAGACACTAAAAAAACTAATACATTGAATTCACTTTTATATTTTCAATATGTCACACAAGTGAGCCAAATTAAATTCAAATGACCTTAATCCAATGGAATTTAATTTGGTTCACTCAACTAATTATATATATATATATATATATATATATATATATATATATATATATATATATATATATATATATATATATATATATATATATATATATATATATATATATATAATATGTGACCTATTAAAAAATAACTTTGAAGTTAATTCAATATTTAACTTTTTCCAGTCTAGAGGAATAATAATTAATAATAAGGAATATATCTGTAAATCAACATGATATTTATGTTCTTCACAATGTTTATGGAATGACTTCCTGTGTCAGATTATGATAATACATGAACAAATCATCTGTTTTTTCAACATTTATTAAATATCAGTAGAATTGTGCACATATTTCCAATGGAAAAATGATGAATGAAATGTGCAAAATTTTACATAAATAAATAAAATGTATTAGAAAACTAATGACAGAATCCTGGTTTGCTGATGTTTTCAATGGATATCATAAAGATATTAAATATATATTGGTTCATGTACATTTATACGGTAGATTTATTAATGTTCCAGTGTAATGAACCTGTAAATTGAATCTATCATAATTTGCAGACAGTGTTTTGAAGTAGATCTGAGACCAATATTCCTCATGAATAAAACCCATTCTCTGAGTAAATGAGTTAATATTAGGCTACACTTGGAAAATATTCCATCCAAAGTAAAAGTTATACCTTCAAATTCTCAATGAACTACTAATATTTAAATATTATGAAAAGTACATTTAATTAAGTAAAAGTTCCTACTCAACTACTCCTCCCATTGTTTTAGTTTTATTATTATACTTTATTCATATGATGTGATCTGAAAACTCTTGATAACTACAGATTTTAGCTTCTCTTTCACAGTTTGGCAGGAATTCTTGATCTGAATATGTAAATTTTCTTTCACAAAGTGATTGATGGTTTTGTTATGGTTCTGACAACGAATTCTCATAATTTTATTCCCATACCATATAACTTTGAAAAGCACTTATCTTTCAAAAGTTAACTTTCCATGAGCTCAGCAAAAACAAAAAGGACAGTTTTCAACTTTGTATCAGTGCATGTTCCTGTTAATCCAAGAGTGTATTTGTCTTAAGAAAGTGGAGGATTTTCTGAAACCATCAAGGGACGTTTCATCTGTCAGTTGATCAGAAACATTAACAATCAATCACTTGAGTTGATGGGGTTTTTAACTGGACAGGAAGGGGATGAAAAACTGTCATCGGAGAAGAAACTGAAGCTGTTGGACAAAAGTAGTAGAGAAAAAAGTCCAACATTTGCTTCCGGTGAGCAATGGAGTTAAGAACTAGCAGAGGACAGCAGCAAAATTGCTATTTTTTATTTTTTATTTTTTTTATTTTTTTTTGGGGGGGGGGTGAATCTTATTTGTCATTTCTACTAAGATACAAACAAAATTAAAGTGGATCAGAAATAGTAACAAAAAAACATTTAAAGCATCAACTCAAACTAGATGTTTTTGTGTTAAGGATAAACGGATATAAACCACTTTAAGATATAGACTACAGACGCTGCTGGATTATTTATACATTTTACTTCTTCTCACTCCTTTTCGAGTCCAAGAAGGATGTTTTACTGACCATTGTCATTGATCTATTGTTGATTTTGTGTGCTCAAAATAAACTGAAACTGAAACTTTATGATCTGTGGCATTTAAAGGGTATCACAAGTGTTGCAGCTTTTCAGACACATTTGGAGCCGTTTTGTGGAGAAACCAAGTTAGATAGAGTTAATCAGAGCATAGATTCTGATTCTAGGGGAAACATTATCCAGGGAGACCAAAAATCTAATATGTAGGTCAAATGATAGGGGAGCAGTAGAAGCTCAAAGTTGGACCAAACACAACTTTGTCAAAATATGAAGAAATATCAAAACATTTGGAAGGCCTTTACTTCAAAACTATTAGGGATATGGGTGTAAAACTTGGTATTATTTCATAAATCCATGAGGAACCTATGTAAATTTTTTTTTTGATTTTTCTGACCGAGTCATCTGGGAGGGTCTGGATGCTTTGACAAGGAATGACCCTATATTGACCCTATGTTGACCCTTCATCGACCCTATATTGACCTCATATTGACTTCATATTGACCCCATATGGACCTTCCATTGACCTTCTATTGGCCTTCTATTGACCTTATATGGATCTTATATTGACCTTATATTGACCCTATATGGACCCTATATGGACCTTATATTGACACCATATTGACCCTATATAGACCCTATTTTGACCCTATATTGACCTTATATTGACCTTATATTATCCTTCTTGTTTTGCTTCTAATCTGTTAGTTGTATTTTCATTCTCACTTGTGTGGGATATGAAACAGTCATTTAGCAGCTCTGCTCAGTGTTCGAGGAAACTGGACTCGGCTGTTTCTATCACTGTGGTCGTATTCACACTGTAAACAAAACGGCTGCATGGATCAACTCTAACCGAGCTGAGACCACCTACCAAACACTCTCTGCTCAGTCGTTTTGTTCCAGAACGAAGCACGATTACCGCTTTCTCATATGTCCAATCGAACGCAGCCAAAGACTTGTTCCGGAACAATGGCTCCAATTGATCCAGGTGTGAAAACAGGCTTCTTGTCCTGATAAGACATAACCCAGATTCATGTTCCTGCAGCAGAATCATACAGTTCTACATACAAGTGTATGAGACTAACCGCTTTAAAAACAGTTTATTCCCCAGAGCCATCATCACACTGAACTCAAACAGCACCATGTCACTCTAAACGGACCACACCAGTAAACCAGGCACTATGTCACTTTACTGACTATACTCCGGGCTCCTGGGCAATCCTTTTAATCACTTTTATCCCTTTTTATATTGCACACTTATTTATAACTTATTTTATATAATATACTTATTTTATAACTTATTTTTTTAAGGCTGCACTGAAGGAGATGCTTAAATTTCATTGTACCTGTGTAAAATGACAATAAAGGCTATCTATCTATCTATCTAGTAATATAGTAGGAAGAAGCTGTTTGTTCAGCAAAGACATGATGATGCACACAGACATTATATAACAGCAAAAACACTACGGAAAGATTGGAATAATAAAAAATGTCAGCGCTGACACTGAACTGAAACTGGACCAATTTCCATGAAATTTTCAGGAACATTGCTTGGTGGTCCAGAATAGATCCCATTTAATTTGGTGAATGTAAATCAAAGGTTAACATCACCAAAATGTGTTTTCACCATGATCAGAAATATGGCAAACCTTTACATTTAGTTTAGCATATAGCTACTTTTTAAACCCATAGTTTGACATTATGACCCTTATGAAACAAAAATATATTTCACCATATACTATCAATATATTACTGCCTTAAATTGAACATAAAAATATATTGTGTCAATATATTACATTATAGTTAACATATGACAATATATATATGGTCGTATATGTTAATATGTATTTAGTAATACACATATGGTTTATATTTGCCAATATATGATCAAATCTTATTTTGCAGTCTCGTCATCTGAACCCACTTTATCCTTGCTAGGGTAATGGGGGTCACTGGGGGCCTAATCCAGCTGCAGTGGGTGAAGGCGGGGTACACCCTGTATGATTCTCCAGTTCATTTCAGGGCTGAACATATATAGACAAACAATCACTCTCACATTCATGCCTATGGGTAATTTAGATTAACTAATTAACCTATCAGTGCATGTGTTTGGATGGTGGGAGGAAACTGGAGTACCTGGAGAAAACCCACGCAGACACAAGGAGAACATGCAAACTCCACACAGAAAGGTCTGGTGTGGGAATTGAACCAGGGACCTTCTTGTTGTGAGGCACGAGCGTTAACCACTGCACCACTGTGCAGTATATTGGATAGTATATGCATTACTTTTCCATATATAGGAAAATAATTTGGAATATAATGGATTATATTTTTCAATTTATTGCCATATATTTTTTTTTCATAAAGAGAGAAGACGTCCATTAAGAACTAAGGGGGTGGGGTTTGTTGTCTTTTACCATACTGTACCAAGCTACAGGAATATATGTTTTAAGTACCTGTTTATTCTGACTAATAATAGTGGTGACGTAATATGTAACATGACAAGTAATAAATATTTAGTTCAGAGACAGATACATGAAGATTTAAATAAGAATAGTGAAGGAATAAAGATTTATATTAATGTGATGAGTTACAAAGCTATATATGTTGTCAATTTAGGTATTATTAGGTTGAGAAGGATGCAGACTGGAGGCTTGGGTATTTGCAGAAAGTATTTGCAAATTGCAGAAGGACAATTTGATAACTTCCTATATTGCAGAAAACTGAACAAAAGTATTTTGACTATTTGTTAATTAATTTATAATTGATCTCAAATTGAAATGTATCTAATAATTGTCCTGCTTGTTCTGTTTCTAAACTGCACAACTTCTATTTTTATTCTTCCTTATGTGGATACAAAACAGACATTTAAATAAGTCATGTATTTGGTATGTGGATTTTTTTCTTAAACCTACTGTTGCCAAAATCTGAAAGGGAAAAGAGCGTAATTTGAGAACGCACACCTTCCTTCAGCAACTCTCTCCTTTTTTATCCAGAAACTAAATAGACAGAAAAATGACCCAGTTCTCTTTCATGCTGTCTATGGAGAAGTAAAGCCTCTTTCTGAGCGTACCTTTTAAGAAACACTGGAGCGGTTGAGTCACAGCAGACGGATTCTGTGATCAGTGATTGGTAATTACATATTTATTCCTCCTACATGTCTGAAAATACCTGTGATTAGACCAAACCTGCATCATGTGAGACTAAAAACATTGGCATTGAGTAGTTGTATCCTCCTCCTTGGCTCTTTCATGAACATTTTTCTCATAGCAGGGCCGTGTCTAGCTTCGTGGGGGCCCTAAGCAGGATGTTGTTTAGGGGCCCATCATTGGTCAAACTGCAGGAAAGAGACTCCTTTAACCAGGGGTGTCAAACTCATTTTAATTCAGGGGCCACATTCACCTGAATTTGATCTGAATCAGGCCAAACCAGTGAAATAGTAACATAATAATACATAAATAATGTCAGCTCTGAATATTTCTCTATATTTTAGAGTGAAAAACAGTAAAATTAAATAGAGAAAATGTTTACGTTGATAAACTATCTGTTCAAATAATGCGTAAAACATGAAACAAGTTGCATATCATATTGGATCAAATATAAATAGACATGATATTTAATATCAGGCTGATTTTTCTTAAAAATGCATTGACTTGTCTTGAAACACTTAAGGTTCTTCATATTTGTTCACGATTATTCAAATATTTTGTGAAATTATACTTTATTTTAGTGTAAATATGTGAAAATAATTACACTTACAAAGACAAAATATTGTAGTTGTGAGTATTTATATATAAATATGATTGTATTTTATTAGTCTGACCCACTTCAGATTGAATTGGTTTGAATGTGGAACGTCATCAAATTATTATTAATATCTTAATGTCTATTTTCACATTTCACCAATTCATCTCAAGGGCCAGACTGGACCTTTTGACGGGTCGGATTTGGCTCCCGGGCCTTATGTTTGACACCTGTGCCTTAAATCCTTGAGATGCAAAACAGGTTTGATATTGGTTGAATAGTTCGGACTAGACCGCTGGACTATATATCCTACATTTATTTATTTTTTAAAGTATATAAGGGATGTAATAAACACACTTAAATAGCTACAGATGAAGATGGGACTTTTTAATTTTGTTTGCATGTTCAGCAGATGAGGCTGAACATGCAGCTTTGGCACCCCCTGGTGGCCTGGGGGGGGCCCAAACTATGCATTTACGAAGTTTGAATATAGCAAGAGACGGCCCTGGCTGAAAGATAGTGATGGAAATTTGGTTCAGGAACTGAAAAGACAGCAGGTTCAATTCATCCAAACCATTTGGCTGTAATTAGTGTTGTGCTACTAATATGCTCCTTCATATGACTTGTCAGGCACAGATTTTTGAGGCTAAGAGGATCAGGAATATGTCTGTGATTTTTTTTTACCGTCTTCTTTCAGTTTTTTGGAGCCATTTTATGTAAATTGTAATATGTAGTTTTTCATTGGAAAAAATAAAGTTTTGCATTTAATCCTATTTTTTAAAGAATCTTACATAGGTTTGTGATTTTATTCCAGAATTTGCAAGTTGAAATTATTAAACTTTTTTATTAGATGAAAAGTTGGATAAACATGTAGCTCTTCTGTACATGGCAGGAAGAGAGAGAGAGAGAGAGAGAGAGAGAGAGAGAGAGAGAGACAGAGACAGACAGAGAGAAAGAGAGAGACAGAGAGACAGACAGAGAGAAAGAGAGAGACAGAGAGACAGACAGACAGAAAGAGAGAGATAGACAGAGACAGACAGAGAGAAAGAGAGACAGAGAGACAGACAGAGAGAAAGAGAGAGAGACAGAGAGACAGACAGACAGAAAGAGAGAGAGAGAGAGACAGAGACAGACAGAGAGAAAGAGAGAGACAGAGAGACAGACACAGAGAGAGAGATACAGAGGGAGAGAGAGAGGGAGATACACAGGGAGAGAGAGAGAGACAGACAGACAGAAAGAGAGAGATAGACAGAGACAGACAGAGAGAAAGAGAGACAGAGAGACAGACAGAGAGACAGACAGACAGAAAGAGAGAGAGAGAGACAGAGACAGACAGAGAGAGAGAGATACAGAGGGAGAGAGAGAGGGAGATACACAGGGAGAGAGAGAGAGAGAGACAGACAGAGAGAGAGATGCTGCCGTGTTAAAAGTCACTGTTAGGAAAAAATCTGTTCAGGTACAAACATGTAACTACATTTACAGTTTCTGTACATGCAGTAAATATCATATTTTTTAACATAGATATCTGCAGTTTATAACCTGGTACAGCTTTTATATTCTTTTTTTTACTATTTTAAAAAATAAAGTGTAGGCGGTTTATATACAGGTGCGGCTTATAGTCCAGAAAATACAAATAAAATAGTCTGGAAAAAAAATAAAAGCACAGCTGAAACAATCACACACACAAATCAGCCTCAGTGACTAGGAATGATTGATTTTTCAATAGAGATGTTATTGATCCTCATCCAGGATGCAAATGAAAGCCTCCTCAACATTACTCTTGACAGTGTGTGGTAGTTCTATTAGGTTGATGAGAGGGAAAGGTGTAGAACAATGAAGGCTATCAGTCTGGATGACGCCATGTCCTCTGTGCAGCGTCGGGTGGAAACAACTTCATTTGTCAACATATGATGAACCTTGGTCTGTCAAAATACTAACAGCGTACCGAGTCAAACCTGCAGCATCCATGCAAAACTCCACAGCATCTTCCTCCTCCTCCTCCTCCTCTTCCTCCTCCTCCTCCTCCTCCTCCTCCTCCTCCTCCTCCTCCTCTCGTACAAACATTCATACTTCAAGTCCATCTTGTGTCAAGTACTCATTCATTCTCTCATTCACCCCCATCAGACAAGGGTAGGAACATATCGAACGTCACTCCAGTTTCCATTATCTAAAGTGCAGAGAATATTCAGCCACAGGGACAGACTGAAATCAACATTTTTATTATCTAGTTATTTATTTGTTTGTTTGTTTTAAGGCTGTAAAGATTAATTCATTAATAATAGTTAATTATTCTCTTATGCATTTGTGTAAACTCGACTATAAGGTGCAATTAAAATACTTTAATTTTCTCCAAGAAACACAGTGCACCTTATATATGGATTCATTCTGCTTGTGCTTAGTGAATGGGAATTTTGACTTTTTATCTGATGATTTTGACTTTTTATCTGATGATTTTGAATTTTTATCTCATGATTTTCACTTTTTATCATCATTTTTACTTTTTGTCTCGTGATTTTGACTTTTTATCTCACGATTTTGACTTTTTATCTCATAATTTTGACTTTATATCTCATGATTTTCACTTTTTATCATAATTATTACTTTTTATCTCATAATTTTGACTTCACTTAATGCGCCTCATAGTCCAGTGCCCCTTATACGTATATAAAAACCATAAAAATAAAGTATTCTGAATTAAACAAAAATAACAACTCATGAATACGAGCCCAATGACACACATGAAGAGACCAGAGCGGGATTTGAACCGCCAACCCACTCCAGCCTTGTAGTAAAACAACATAAGAAGGGACATTTCTAACCTTTTAACTGTGTGTGATACGCATCATTTTCCTTTGTTTTCAGAAGTTAAAAAAAAAAAAAAAGGAACTTGGCGTATAGTTTTGGACGACCGTTACCATCCTTGTGTACAGAAATTAGGAAAAGCTGGAGCAGATAACATCTAAAAAGCTTAAATCCTGCTAAAGAGTTCCCCGAGAGACGAAGTGCATTCCATTAGATCTGGGGACAGCCAGTTAATTTTGATGCTCTCCACATTGATTTTACATTAATTTGGCTTAGGTGCTGCCCAAAATGACTAAGCCTTATAATGGGTGGGAAAACCTTGAGTGGGCATTATTTTGTTGGTCTGGTTAAAAACAAGGTTCCATATTACTACCCCCTACCCCCACCCACTCCCAAAAACAAGGGTATTGCTTTTGGTTAATTTCATGTATTTATTTGTTAAGCAGCGGAAATAAAATCCTTTTTGTGAAGAAAAAACTAATAGAAGAGTAAATACTTTCATAAAAATAACACTGGGGAACCATTAAAAAAAACAATGTTGAGTTAGATTTTCAAACTAAAATTGTCATGATAATTCCAAAATTGCAGTCAGTTTTTTTTTTTTCTAACACATTAAGTATTTTCTCCAAATCTTACCCTCCAGCTAAGCAACACACCATCAATTAGCTGTTGTCAGACTTTCCAGAATAGAATAGAATGCGTAAACAGAATTATTTGATTTCACTAGGAAACACAATATATATATATATTTTGACTCATTTTTGGGTGAGGAATCCAAAACTGATGTCATTTTTTTCTGTTATCACCTCATTTTTTTTCCTGTTCTGCACTCACAATTGCTCATTTTGGGCAAAGTTAAGGTCAAGGTAAATAACCTTGACTTTTTACAATGTAATGAGACCCTATTGGAAGTCATTCAACACAGCAGAACTATCTGTGTTTGTGTCTTTAATCTTGTATTGTGCAACAGTGGTGCCACCTTGGGACCCTCCTGCAAAAAAATCCCCATGACTATTTCCCATAATTATGACTTCTGGTACAATGGATCATGTGACGTGTGCGATATCTACCTCATGTAAATAGTCTTCACTTATATAGTTGTTTTCCACCTTCATGATGCTCAAAGCGCTTTACATTAGCTTCACACACACACACACACACACTCCTTTCTAAGGTTCTGTCAGTCCTACTCTCGGTCATTGGTCGACCCACTCTACCGCCCGTCATAATGATCCACCCATCAGCCTATCTCTCTGTGCAACTTCAAGCCCAGTGAGCTACAGCATCATTGACTTGTATTTTTTGACACGTTTTTTTGTCACTTGTGCATCAGGGGGACACTGCAGGCTATTTTGTATTTTATTTCCCATGCGTATGTAATCCATGTTATGTTCCAGAGTTGTTGTGTTTTTAGATATTTGCATTTGATATTTCAAAACCACATTCACGTACATTATTTTTAATTTATTTGCAATTACACCTGAAAATAATAGGATTATAATATGTTTTCTTTTCATCAAAAATAGATAAGAAATACATTTTCCAATGTCTATTTTATATAAACTCTTTACTGTGCTGCATTGCAATAAGTATAGTGTTGATATGAAATCAGTTTAGCAGGATATGAGGTTTTGTTGATATCACACAATCAACAACCTGTCTAAGACACGAAGGAAAAGCAGAACGTGTGGCCAATCATAATTAATATAAGTTTAGAAACAGAACCTTCTTTAATTGTTTTCTTTAAAGAAACTTTGCAACTGTCAGCGTCTTTGCCAAAGTTAGATTAAAGGTTACTGTTTCACTTCATTATCACCTAAAGCTCTGAAAATAAAAACTGAATGGTTGCATTGAAACGAGTTCTGACACATTTCCAAGTGTTTTAATGACAGATGTGACAGAAGACGTCTTCAGTTTACACAAGGTTTTTTTTACAAACTTTACTCTCTGATGCTTTGTGTTTCTGTAGTACAGTATATGTAGTATGTAGTACTACAGTACAGTATATATGGAGTACTGTATGCAGTACAGTATATGGAGTACAGTGTATGTAGTACTATAGTACAGTATATGTAGTACTATAGTACAGTATATCTAGTACTGTATGTAGTACAGTATATGTAGTATGTAGTACTATAGTACAGTATATGTAGTACTATAGTACAGTATATCTAGTACTGTATGTAGTACAGTATATGTAGTACTGTATACAGTACAGTATATGTAGTATGTAGTACTATAGTAGAGTATATGTAGTACTGTATGTAGTACAGTATATGTAGTACTGTTTGTAGTACAGTATATGTAGTACTGTTTGTAGTACAGTATATGTAATACTCTGTACTACATATACTGTACTACTACATACAAACTGCATATGCAACACAGTACTACAGTAAGTACTGTATGCAGTACAGTATGTAGTATTGTATATGTAGTACTGTATGCAGTACAGTAAATGTATTACTGTATGCAGTACAGTATATGTAGTACTGTATGTAGCACAGTATGTAGTAAAGTGTATGTACTGTAGTACAGAGAGAGATGTTCCTGTATTTACTGCTTGTATCTGTCACCATCTCACTCATTTTGTCAGTTTATTGTAAACCCCAAATGTCCACTTCAGACAACTTTAGATGACTTTAGATTACTTTAGATCACTGTAGATCACTGTAGATCACTTTAATCACTTTCCTCATACACGCTTCATCCTGTGATTTGAACAGAAGTCAGTTTAATTAACACTTACCTTATATACACATGTTGTGTTTTGCAGTTGTAATGAGCTGTGACATCAGTGCGTGAACATTTCCAACAGTAAACCATCTGTCTTTCATAGAGGATCTTTTCATCCGTCCTGGTACCTTTGCTGCATGGCTTCAGGTTAGTCCAGTAACTGTAAAATTACTGCCACTAAGTGGGTATCAGTTCAACAATTTCCATCTTGATTGTGCGAAAATGAATCCATTGTTCTCAGAAAGTGTGTGTGTGTGTGTGTGTGTGTGTGGGGGGGGTTCTTTTCCTTCTTTTTTTACAATGTTCTCACCATCTCTCTGTAAACTTCTAATTCGATTGGATGGCCTATTTTTGAGCAAGCAACACTCATACTCCACCCCTCCAAACATGTGATAGGATCATGTAGCCTTGAGCAGGTTTTAATGAGTTGCTAAACAAAAATAACTCCACTTTTTTTTTCTCTCCATGGTGTTCACAGATTTATTTGCTGAAAAATAAATTGTCTCTTTCTCATAAATATCTCTGAGACATTTAGAAATAACAGGTCTGTAGTAGGGGTTTTATTTATTATTACTTGACACGCGCCCCCCCCCCACACACACACACACACAGACTTAAATAACCACTAATTGGGCATGGGACACAAGCGCAGGTGTGATCGACCTGTCCCTGGCCACCATTGATGAGGGTGTGTAGTCTTCTTATCTTAGTATTTTTAACTTTTAGTATGTTTTATACTTTTATTTTAGTATTTTTAGCTTTTATTATGTTTTATTATGTTTTTATGTGAATTGGAAAAATTAACGTATTAACACATTTTAATCTATCAGATTTAATCTGATTAGAAAATGTAATGCCATTAAATGGAACAATTGTTAAGAGAATCTGTTGAAGGTGTTGAATAAATAGGTTAATTTCATATATAGATATATGATTATTATTTTACATGTTTTTGTCTTTTTTCCCCTGTATTTCAGAAGTATTTTATAGTAGGTGTGGGATTTTTCATCAATTTGTTAGGTTTATTGTATTGTGTGAATTTGAGTGTTTTGTATATATTTTTTTCTCAGCATTTTTGGAGTCCCCCCCCCCCTCCACACACACACTCACATCTCTTATCTATCTCTTATCATTGAGAAAACATATTTTTGTTGTCTGTGACCTTTGACCTACATTCAGCAACATTTAACAGGATTTATTCTGGACCTTCTTGCACCTTTACTGAAAATTTCATAGAACTTGATCCACTAGTTTTTACATAAAGTTGCTGCAAAAACAAACAAAAATTAAACAAAAATAAAATGATTTTCACTTGTTCCATTATCAGATTTCAAGCCAAAAAAGACTTTATACAAAACCTACTGGACTAGTTTCTGTTATTTAGACCAACAAACAAACTGGGGGGAGGGGGTAACAAACAGATCAACCAGGCACAACACACACACACACACACACACACACACACACACACACACCATACCCGATTTAGCCTATTACTTACCATTGTAAAAACACATTTTTTGGTGACTGTGACCTTTGACCTACATTCACCAAACTTTAATGGGATCTCTTCTGGACCACCTCACACCTTTCCTGAAAATGTCATAGAAATTGGTCCAATAGTTTTTGCGTATAAACCTGCTTTCAATCAAACCAACACACAGACAGATGGACAAAACAAGTCAAACACAACATCTACCGAGTCCATAGTACGTAATGTAAGTGGAAGCTCATTCCAGAGCGTCGGTGCTAAACCACTAGTCGATAGTAACAGAAGTTTCCAGCTAAGAAGGAAATCACCTTTTTCTTTGTATTCAGCCCCGAGCCATGCAAATGAGCGCTGTTTCCTCTCTTTACTGGATCTCTGTTGCTTTTTATCAAGCTCCCAATCACATCTATGTCTAATCTGCTCACACTCCAAAACCCTCTGTCGACGCTCAAGCCATTTCTGTTGGCAATTTATACTTCCTGACAGGTTAGTGGATTGAATCTGTGAGATGTTATCCAACTGGCTACTGCCGGCTCCATCAAAAACCAACTTTTGTTCCAGCTTTTTGGGTAGCAAATTGCCACATATTCAGCAATACAGTAGCGTTTTAGTGCCTCTGTAGCAATAATGCTCAGTTTCTAAATGAGAAATTGCCAAATGTTTTCACATCAAGAAGCCCCATTTATGTGCACATTAGCCCAAAGACCCCTATTTCATTAGCACTTGTTCCAAAGCACCCCATATGATATGATCTTTGTTAACGTTTTGGTACAGAATTATTTAACAGTGTGCAGGGAGCATGCAGTGATGTGGGTAATCATACTTCAGATTGGAATAATCATGATCTACTCCATGATTTCAAGGGTGTTAAATAATAATTAGATTGAGCCATTTTTGTTGCCAACACTCACTAATAGCCAGTGCTGCTACATCATTAGACTACAAGTCACTACTGAATATGTTCAGTCTTTTTATGACTGTTTTTTTTTTTTTTTTTTTTACAGTTCATCACTTTGCAGCCCCCCCCCCCATGCACCAAGCTCTAAAAATGTCATAAAATTGATAATATTTAGTAGTGCTGCACAGTTTGAAGAAAATGTTGTGGACTATATTGCGATTTGTGATTACATGAGTCTACTTCCTTAAAAGAATTAAAATAGTTAACATACAAATACGACACAAAAAAAAAAATACAAAACCTAAAGTTTACAGTTCTGTATTTTCTTTCCAAATAACTTCAAATCAAAAAATAGTATTTCTGCAAATTGAACAAAGTGTATTGTTGTTGTTTATTTGGGGATCCCTGTTAGCTTCCACTGTAGTTTTACATCCCGGTTTACGTCCTGGCTCCGGCTGTCCACATGTCCAAGTGTCCTTGGGCAAGGACACTGAATGCTAACTTAGTCTCCCAGTACCTTAGAATGTTAAGTTAATAAGGAATGTTTTAATTTAAGTATACTTTAATAAGCAGCAAAATTTTAAGTTCTGGAAATGTTTATTTTTTAATTTATTCAACTTAAAATAATTCAGATAATCGATTGCCTTTATTTTTTTTTTAGTTCTGCTAACTTATTCAGGTTTACAGTGTATGTGTGTTACTTTTTACACAGTTCTTTTCTCTTTCTTCTTCTGTTTATTCCCTAAAAATTCCATCCGGGGACAAAGTTTACGAATTAGCTCAATGCTATAAATTGTGCGCAATGCATCAGATGACTTTTCGAAGTTTATTGCACTATTCCTGACAAATAAATTAATAAATAAAACAATGATTCTGATATGAGCAAACACATGGCGTTGCCATGGAAACTGCAGACAAACCCTTCTGGGGGCCCACTTGGACGTATTAGCTGGAATGTGTGACTACTACTGTCAAAATACTACTACTATTTTCACTAATTCCAGGTGGAAAATTTCCAACAGGAAGCTCTACAAAGGTACCATTTTCAGTACTGGAGTGTTGTCTTGACTTTTAGTTGTTGCAGTTTTTTTGACAGACACTGGGACCTTGTTCAGTGAGGATTTGAAATGATGGTTTCTGAGACAAACAGGTCACAGGAGTAGACATACAGGGTCCCATCATCCCGTCTGTCAGGGGCTAACAGTCACACACGGCATCCTGGGAATTATAAGGAGTGACATCTCTTCATATCAGCGTGGTTCAGGCTCCCCGTCAAGGTGGAAGAAATGTGTGCTGGCTCCCGGCAGCTGAAAATGAAAGGCATGGACGGAGGGTTGGGAGGGAGCGTGGTTAGTGCTCGCCAGGCAAGGAGAGTAGGTGGACGCTCGATAAACCACGCTGAGGTCACCATCAATCTCGCAGCCAAAGGGAGAGAGATGCTTAGGAGTCCTCTGGCTGAGGATGATGAATGGCCGCCACTGGAGGAGAGGAAGCTGCTGTAATATTTGGCATTGTCTGGGGCACCCTGTAAGTCCACACTGGAGACAAGTTTCAGTATGTTCACAAGCCAGCGGGCAGAGTTTGAAACCCTCACTGTCTGCTGTGCCTCTTATACAGTGGGACGCTCCGTGCAATACCTTATGAAACCAAAATATACAGCAATATATTGAGAAATATAATGCATTATATTCAAAAATATATTCCCATATATGGAAAAGTAGTGCATATTATCCAATATACTGCAATATATGACACACACACACACACATAGAGACAGAGAGAGAGAGAGAGAGAGAGAGAGACCTTAATTTACAAAAGACCCAACTAACGAATAATCAAAATTACAAAACGCCTTTACGTGAAATTTTCGTCTCTGAATATGAAAGAAAATTAAAGTTACGAAACCCCCAAATGTGAATACAGTATTGTATGTACTATATGTAAGTATAGTACACTTGTACGTAGCATCATATTCACTATATGATAGAGTTGCTCTCCCATTGGCTATCTCCCAACATCCCACTGGTCTACCATTGGTTAGGAGGGAACTACCCATGATCCATTTCGTGCATCTTTGACCCTCATTCATTACAGACTTTTTACCATATCAGTGTATTAGCACCTTTACTGTTGCTTCGTGAGTTTTTCGATTGTGCTCATTTCAACTTTGATCATCGACTCAAAGAAAGTGATTCCTGGTCTGTCAAGAAACACTGCTGGAGATGAAAGTGGACCCGAGCTGTACTCCCAGTTTGAAATTCCCAAGTCCGAACTGCCAAGTACGTAAGTCTGAACCTTGTGGTATTGAGAAATGCCCTACATACAGGCTCCAAAATGGTACCATGACCTTTGACCCTGAGCAATCTTGAAAGGTCAAACCCATAGGTTTTGAGAGGAAGATGTTCATTAAGAGCTGAAATGTTTGGGGGGGGGGTAAAAATCCTCTAGCCAGGTGATTCTGATCATTAGCCTGGTGCTACCCATGGATGCCCACTACTCCTTACAGGTGCCCCAACGGTGTGAAGAATGGGTTAAATGAGGAGGACAAATTTCATTGTACAATGTATAACAGTGGTGTCCAAATCCAGTCCTCGAGGGCCGGTGTCTTACATGTTTTAGATATTTCCCTCTTCAACATGATTCGAGTAACATGAACAAAGTAAGATACATTTTTTGTTCATTTTGTTGCTTAATGTTTATTTTTCTACATTCTATTTTTTATTAAATATTTTCTTAAATTTTGCTCTATTAGTGACTTACTTTCTTCATGTTACTAATTATTTTTGTCAGTTTATTATTCATTTTTGTTCATTTCATTGATGACTTTGGCCATTTTTGTTCATTTTGTTGCTTATTTTAATTATTTTTACTGTGGAACTGCTAAAATTTCAGGAGTTAAAGGGTTAAACTGTATCATGTAGAAGAGGGAAACATCTAAAACATGTAGGACACCGGCCCTCGAGGACTGCATTTGGACACCTGTGATGTATAATGACAAATAAAGTACTTTACCTTTATCTACATACACTGTAGTAATTACTTATTAAAACCGTCGTTACTTGCTGACGTTACCAGACTGTGAATTAATCTTACATTTCCTCTGGTGGTTCTCTTCAGCCCCAGACAAAATTACCTGTGAATAACTTGACCTACAGTCAGAGTGATGCCTATCCTGGACAGACAACAATCTCAGGTGGCAGCTCATAATTCACTCATTCATTTATTCCCATTATTCAGCCAATCATTCCCCATCTGAACCTCTTCATCTTGGATAAATGATTATAATTGGCTCTACCTGACGTAGCCTCAGTGGAAATCAGGTTGAATGGGAGCACAGCCTCACTGATCTGCCAGATGCATCCGCTTTAGAGGCCAATAATTTAATACTGTAAATGAAATTACAAAAACCAAGGTGAAATAACCGTGTCGTTCAAAGATTATAGATAGAAAAATCTGAAATGGATGCTTTCTTAACCCGCAGGTATCCCTCCCAGAAAGGTTCTTATAAGAACCAAGTGTGAGGAAAAAAATCACACTTTAGTGATTCTCATGAAACTAAAAATAAATCTGTGACCCTGAGGTTTTAGTGGTTAATTATGAAATAAATCCTATATATAGCATTATTTTACCTTTCACACTAGGTCATTTTAAAATATTGTATTTTTATTTTCCACTTTTTATACATTTTCTGGGTAAATTCTCATTAATATTAATATATTATTAATTGGACCGACCAAAATTTCTGGTCTTTGAATTATGGGAAAACATAACAAATACATACATTAATAAATACAACTACAAGTGAATGATGAAATAGGGAAAAAAATGTAAGACTTTTTTTTGTATTCAGACAAATTCAAATGTTTTCCTTTATTATTTTTTTTTTGCTGTATTTTTTCAGTTTTGTTCATTGAACAGGTGTCAGAAATTTTGATTGATTTAGAAAAAGGAAAAACTAATACTACTGGGACCTAATTAGAGTACCTTTTTAGTTAATTTTAACTACTTTTTCTATGTTATTATTTTGTAAACCTTTATTATTTTTTATTAATTTTGCTACCCATTTTGTTTATTTTTCCACATTCATTTTTTTTATTTTATAATATTTTCCTCAATTTTGTTCCATTTGTGTCTTAATTTCTTCATGTTACATACTATTTTGTTTGTTTATTATTAATTTTTGATCATTTTATTGATCACTTTGGCTGTTTTTGTTGATTTCATTGCTTATATTCAGAACTGATAAAGTGTCAGGAGTTAAATTATTCAAATTAAACCAAAATGTCAGTATTTTTGTTATCATTTAAAAAGCTGTGCTTCTTCTGCAGGACAAAACAATAGCTGAGACTGAAACTAAACAGGAGTTGTTTATATTGCAGTTTCAGATAAAAGAGGAAAACAATAAAATGTGATTAAGTGCAACATTAAAGAACTAGAACTGTCAAGAGCTAAACATTGGTTTTTCATTCAAAGAACATTTACCAATAAAGCTTTATTTTTATCATTATGAAACTGAATGGGTTCTTGGAAATCATCAAGAATATCTTTCATTTTTTTCTTCTCGTTTCCATGGCGATAGTCCTGGCAAGTGTCAAGCAACTTTAAATCTGAAACCTCATGGAAGTTGGATGTAAACTGTGCATAATAGAGCTGCACCCTGGCGTATCCGGGTGTACTTTTTATGCACACTTTACAGTTCGTGTTAAAAATGTCTTATAATTTCTCTGAATTTAAATAAAGTCATAATTCAAAAGTTGTTCATTTTTGTACGATCTTTATAATTCCAGACACCGACTAAAATTTGCACATAGTAAAGAAAAGACAATTACCACAATAGCATCTGTTTCCCGACTGTGCCAAACATTACTTCTATTATAACCACTGTTTTTGATCCATAAGAAAGTCGTGGTTTATTCTGCATGGATCATGTCGTGTAATTAGATCCAACAATGGGAAATTCACATGTTACAGTAGCCAGAGATATAGAGCAATAGAGCGACAGCAAAGAGAAGAAACATATAGATAATCAAGTTTTTTTCATATGAAATGCAACTTTATTTATGAAAAATTCACAGTACAAAACCACTGATGGGACAAATTCATTTTGTAAGTTCAGGTACTTGTGTGTGTGTATGCATATATATATATATATATATATATATATATATATATATATATATACACACACTCACACACACACAGTGGTAGCTCTACTTACGAAAGCCTCAGATAATGAAGAATTCAAGTAACAAAAAACCTTTACCTCAATTTTTTGTCTCTGAATATGAAAGAAAATTATATTTATGAAAGAAACTGAAACCTCCAAGACATAAATACATTACTTTATTATAAACAACTACGTAATGTACGTAAATAGATCACGTTCGTACTGTACGTAGCATGCCATTGGCTATGAGGGAGCTACCCATGATGCTTTTCGTTACCCTTTGACCCTCGTTCATCATGGAGCGGCTGCTGTGTCTCCCAGTAACACAGATACTTTAACGGTCATTTCTCCACCTTAGAGCAGTGCTTTTAGGATCAAAAGTTGAGTCGAACTGTGCAAGAAGAGTATATAACCGGCAGACTGTCATTAGCTTAAGAAAAATTGTTAAAAACCTGGACTCCGCAAGCCCAGAGACGCAGACCGTTCTACAGAACCTGTGTCTGGTGCTGCTCTGTGTCCACCATCCTACAGAGCAGCGGAGTCTCCCCCCCCACAGAGGCCCCCTTTGGATACATCGAAGGTGGCGCGAGAGGAAGTAGAAGGCGGCTATCGTGGTGGATTTACAGCTAAGCTAAGAGCTAACCCGTTCCGACCACCACTTCCATCAGTCCTGCTCGCCAACGTACGCTCACTGGAAAACAAACTGGACTACCTGAAGCTGGATTTAAACACCAAACATGATCCACCAGACTGCTGCATCCTCATTCTCACCCAGATGTGACTCAACTCTTCTGTCCTGGACACCGACATTAGCCTGGACGGACTAACAATATTCAGGTCCCAGAGAAGCTGTGTTGTATCTACACTAACAGCTGGTGTTAGCTTGTTTGGGCTAAAATCTAAATCTATATTTTCTTTTAACACAGGTTTCATACAAAATCGGTACATTTTTATAATTTTTAAAGGGTTTGAGGTGTATTGTTGGGGGGCCTTGGAACAAATTAGGCCTTTTACATGTAAAATGTGTCTTTTTATGAAAAATTCATGTTACTAAAACACTTCTGAAACGAATTAATTTTGTAAGTAGAGCTACCACTGTATTTGTTTTTTCATCAAAAAATACATTGACATCATGATCAATAGAGATGATTTTTGTATTTAAAAAAAAGGTTAGTTTACATTACAAACACAACATTTAAAGCGTGAAGTAAAATCATCCATTCAGAACACGCTAACGCTTCAGGGTTAAAGTTGATGTATTTATTTTACCATTTCTCTTTATTTATTGTGATATTACGTTGTATTTAAGTGTTTGTCGCAGAAGCAGTTGAGGAAAACATGAGTCCTAATGTCTGGTTTAATGATATCATTTATTGAGAAATGTGATGAGTTCATTGTTAAAGACTGTAATAACCTGCTGGAAGTAATGACTATTTAAGTATTCAGTCTGTTGGCAGAGTTATCATAGGTGTGAAACCTTGAACATTAACGATGGGATGAATGGAGCTGTTTGTTTTGTAGTGGTGGCAACATCAGTGACATTAGAATAAATTTAACCATAAGTCAAAGTCACTAAGTCCTACTCAACAAAAGGAGTAAACAACAATAGGCAGCAAAAACAAGGACATCTGATGGAAACATGATCGTCATTTGCAGTACATGTAAAGCACAGGTGTTAAATATATGGTCCAGGGGCCAAATCTGATCTGTAGAATGAATTACACTGAAGATATTCACAATCAATACAGGTTCTACATCCACAAACATTACATCTCAATTGGGCCAGACTACTGTAGTAAAATATGAAAACAATAACCTCAAAATGATTCCAAGAGGAATTAAACTGCAATCACACACAAAAAAAAACTCCACATTTACATCTCTGCCAGAAATAAACATTTTTTTAAACAATTTTATTAGTCACCCAACGGATTGACGCACATATGCCACGTCCCAAACTCATTTCATTGGTCGTCCAACTCGATGCACTCACGCAGCATCACTGATTGGATTGCCTAACATCAGCTAGCTAGCTAAAGTAATATGAAGGATTTAGCTATTTCATTAATCGATAATATATATTTTATTAATCATGCCTACATGCCAACTGTGTATTGTTATATGAAAAAAAATACTTAGAAGTATATAACAGCTGTATGTGGTGTTAACGCAAGATTAGTGGTCAACATAGAATCATGTTTCAGTACCATCCTTCTTGTAGCCACAATAATTACATAAAATTAATAATAAAAATCATGAAATGTAATACATTTAAAAAATCTATATAAATCAAAAATATCGTAAAAATAATTGCAGGACCTGCGATGTGACTGTTGTGCACACGGACATTGCGAAACAGTATATCGTGCAGCTCTATAATGATGTACAAACACTGGATTGACTGTCACTCAGAAAAAGAGGCATCTATTGTGACCTGGTAGGAAGGGGCCACGGAAACCATTCCTCTGCATTTTGGAGGGAGACGTGTTGAGGGGGAGTCACGGTGAGATGGAGAAAAATGACCCTTCATCTTTGATGGCAGTGAGTGAGCAGGAGAGCTGACAGTTATCCAAACAGCTTTCTGCCGCTCAGAATCAGTCACGCAGGGAGCGAGTGTGGCGAACTGGGAGGACGGTGACCTCTGCCAAAGGAGACCCCAGAAAAAAGACTGTCAAAGAAGGAGACACTTTACACTTAAGTGACATCTGACTGCCTCTGAGAGTCAAGTGCTCTCTACATGCAAGCGTGCAATTTCATCTCTCTCTAATAACCCAAAAATACTTGGCTGCTTTGATTCGGGTATCACTATGGCAGCAGCTGTCGGTGGAAAAGTACCTGTTTTCCTTCAATTTGAATGTACTGAAAGGATGAAACATAAATTCTTTCCGGAAATGTATTCATGTTTAATTGAACTATAGCAGCTGAATCCAGTCCTTTTTCACCCAATAGGATGTTCCTGATTATTGACTGAACTGTGCACGGTGATGAAGTACATTTAAGGTTATAAACCTGCAAAAAATAAAAGAAAAATATCAAAGAAAAAACAGGAAAATGTCAATCAGTAACAGGCACGTGCAGAGAAGGGGGGCTACAGGGGCTCTGGCACCTGCCCCTTTGCTGATTGGCATCCAAAGGGTCCTTTTGACAGGGACTGTTTTTTGGCTTCTTTGTATTTTTAATAAATAAATGAGTTCCAACAGCAAAGTTCTCCACAATGTGTCCTTGATCATATTTGAAATTACATTTGGAAAATAACATTTTACACGTAAATACCTTACGGCCACTGTACAAAAGGCCGGGACTTTTATTTGTTTACATCTGTTCTACTTCCGGTCGCACATTCGTTTCCTGTTCTGAGTGTTTCCAGGTCATTTGCCAAACCGGAAAAGCAGAGATGTCCGTGTCTGACATGCTCTGTGGTAGAAAGTAAATATTATGTTCTGTGGAATGACTTCAATACATCCCTTTGCAGTCAATCAAGAGTTAGATGTAAAATTGAATGTGGATGCTATGGACTTGTCCAATATTTGGATGTTTCTAAAATGTCCATACCAATTTTTGGATGGGAAATTACATGACTTTGGGAAACGAAAGGTTACTGTATTTTCCAGACTATAAGGAACACTTTAGGCTTTAACTTCCTCCAAACACCACAGTGTGCCTTATATATGAATTAATTGTGGTCTTAGTGACTTGGAATTTAGAATTTTTATCTCATAATTTTGACTTTTTATCTCATCATTTTTACTTTTATCTCATCATTTTGACTTCACTTAATGCGCTTTATAATCCAGTGCATTTTATATATGAAGAACTTAAAAAATAAACCATTCATTGACAGTGTGCCTTATAGTGACTAAATAGTGTCATCAATGAACCTTTATCATGTGAGAAACACCAAACTAGACGTAAATGTGGGTCTTGTGACGATAACCATAATTAAATATATAATGCAATTATAGATGATCAAAAAAAAAACAGACAAAATGTGGCTTAAGAAATAAAAAACATTTGTAAAATGTCTCTTAGTTTTTGTTGACAAAAACTAAATGAGGCGTTGTTTTAATTATTTTAGTTGTGTATTTATTTATTGTTGTTGTCTCTCGTGAGGAAGTCATCAAATGATGTCCCCACCAATGTCAACATCATGATTACTCCCATGTTTTTATGCTTTTATTTTCCTTTAAATGTATTAACTTCAGTCAATCAGCATGGAGGACTTGAGTTTTCTTTATCAGTAACACACACGTGGTAAAAATTTTATTAATGTTATTCTGGAAGCATTTTATTTGGAGGCCAGTGTTATTGGATGACCCATTCTCCCACCCACCTGAACCATAGTTGCCCCCTTTTTTAACTCCAAACATTAAGTGTGTGAAGCTATTACTGTGGTCACCAGCTCTGACCTTTACCTGAAGAATAAAAATGTCAATTTAACCAACATTAAATAGATTATTATGACAGGATTATGATACTTAATCCCATAATAATGTGTAAATTACCCCAAAACCCCATATTGGAAGACCATCTATATGGTTACTGGAGGCATGTTTTTTGTTTTTTTTTTAAGCTATTTGACTTTCTTTTATATTACTGTCTAAACTTTCCAAGGGCTTGTAATATTGTAATCTTAAAATTGAAAACTGAATGTGTACCAAATGAATGAATATTCAACAACTCAGTCCCATTAGAGACCCAGACTTCCCACACACTCATATCAGCCCCGTGCAGCCAACGATAGCAGTTGGAACTGGTTTTAAATCAACTGGCAAACAAACAGTTTGCACAAAGTCCTGCAGGTAAAAGTAGACGAAGTGAACACATTTATTCTCAACAGTTACTTAAAAAAAACTTAAATAAACCGGTCGTCTCCCAGAGTAATGTTTTCTATTAAGTATTGCAGCAGAGATGGAAGTAACCAAGTGGAAGTACTTCCTTTAAGATTCCTTCCTTAAAGATTTTTTAGGTATCTGTACTTTTTGATCAATGGAAAGAATTGGTTACTGACCGACTGCTCTGGAGAAGAACCGTTGGAAATGTTTGTGAACTTGTGAATGCAAACCGAATTGCAAGCTATAACCGAAGAAAGGAGCACCGAACACGAAAGAAAGCCTTCAATGGAATTTGAATTTGATAGAATTTGTCTTTATTATTTATTCTTTAAAGGGTTTTTACCCGTATCTGGTCTTATGCCCTATTCGCACAGGATAAGTATTATCTATGGACCACTGGTAATTTGCAAATACCCCCGTACCTCGCATTCGGATGGGATAAACAAACGTCTGTAATTCATGCAAATTCCAGACATTATGGCTGGATATGTCGTAAATTCACAACATCCTGTTTGGTCTTAATACATTAATAAGGTAGTATGAAAACAAAGTATGCATAAGAATAAAGGGGTAAATGCAGGGATGCCGTCTGTAAATTTGCTCCATACGTTCAAAATAACAGCGTGGTCAGTGCAGATTAAAACAGTCTCCAGATTACAGAATCAGTAGTAATCAGTCAATATTGAATATAAAATATATTGATTTTAAATATTATGTGACCATATCTTCCTTTTGCCTCATGCTGCCACACAATTTCAGACACTTCCTCCATTATTAACTCCAGAAAAAGACAAAAGGTGCGCAATTGAAATCACAAACACAGACATACGCATTCACACGGGACTTGAATTACCTCTGGAATTATTATTGAGCAAACCATGGACATGGCACATTTGGACAGGACTAAGAACTCAGACATTATCCGTAATTATTCTGAATTACCAGTGGTCCGTAGGTAATAATGTGGAAATAGGTCATTAGGCGTATATATATATATATATATATATATATATATATATATATATATATATATATATATATATAAACATCTTTGCTAATTATTTTCAGGTTTGCAATTGATAAAACTGTTATATATATAACGACCTTTGATTTTCACAGTTAGTCCACCTTAAAGCACATTGTGCAGAAATACCCAGTAGAAACACTTTTCTCGTACAGTGTGAAAATCTTCTCTAAGTGCAGACATGTTTCCCACCGGAGACTCTTCACTGAGTCTGAGTCTGATTCGTCAATGTAGTGAGATCTTCCATTTCACCAAAAATACACTCCTGTATCTTTTATTAAATTCCTTTGAAGTGTACCCTGCAGAAGACTCTTGACAGACATGAATCTAAACTTGGCCAATGTGACGCCAACGCATCCAACAACAGGTTGAAAATAATTCTATTTCAACGTATCTTCTTCGCAGCAGCAGCCTGAGATCAGTTAACCCCTCAGAACAGATGTGTTGGATGTGAAATGTACAAAACTCTACCAATCACACCTTAGTGCACACTTTTGAATACTGTTAAGAGGATTCCATGCAGAAAGTGCCCCAAAAGGTCAAGTCCATAATTACACTCCTTTTACCTAAGTGAAGAGCATGTCACAAATCCAATCACTGGCTGAATGGGGGGGTTAACCAATCTCAGACTGAAAATGAGATGGTTTCAGAACTATGCTCTTACATTATTGCTTTTACGTTACCCACAGTGAGCCATGAAACACCTTTAGTGACCAGTGTCTCAGCCTAAATATAATTGATATTTCCCTTTTGAGGGTTTTTATCTGCAGGATTGAAATAAGGGGCTGAATAATGATGCATGTCTCTGTAGATGAATTCCTGCCTTCATCATAAGATGCATTACACTGCAAAAAATATAAATGTATATGATGTATGTAAATGTATTTATCTCATTTAGAGTCAAAATATCTCATGAAAAAAGAGGAACTTTTCAGTGAGATATAAGAACTGATTTATAGACAATAGATCTGGAAAATCTGGTTTGATAAATTAAAGATGATTTTCACTTGTTCCATGGGCATATTTTTTATTTATTTTTCTTTTGCTTAATTCAAGCCTTTTTTTGTTGCCTAATTTAAGCAAACAACAAGTGTGAGTTGAAATATTTAGAATCATCGGGAAAATGTGTTCAGAATGGAAATGAAACATACACTGGAAAAAAAATCTGTATCTTACCAAGTGTATTTTTCTCATTTCTATTCTATATTCATTCATCAAACTTGAAAAGTTCTTCTATAGGTGATTCTGTCTGATTTTAAGTGTGATGAGATATTTGGACTAGAAATGAGAAAAATACACTTAGTCAGATTTAGATTTTTGCAGTGAATATGTTTCCCATGGAAACTTTTATTCAACATTAAAGGGGACATATCATGTAAAATGGACTTTTTAAATATTTTTCCAACACAAATCTGTGTTGTCTGTGTGTGAGGACACCCTTAAATTATGAACAAAAACCATCCACTCTCCTTTTCTTGTTGGAGGGGGATGAAAACATTTTTGATTTTCTATGCTTCATACACAACTTGCAAAGACTAACTTGAATACCCCACCCCACCAGCTCAGCTAATCCCACCTACTGGTCACAACTAACTCAAAAAAAATGGACATATGTCTCCTTTAAAACAAGACAGAATCACCTAAATAGGAACTTTTCAGTGAGATATAAGAACTGATTTATAGACAATAGATCTGGAAAATGTGATTACAACGAACATTACCAAGATCATTTCCACTTGTTTCATTGACAGATTTTTTTTTCCTCCCTTTTTTTTACTTCAAGCAAGAAATATTTAGTAACTAGAAAAGCACTCTGAGAGCGCAAACCTCCGCCAAGGTAGACCCCACCCCGATCACCCCCAAAATTAAATCAGTTCTTCCAGTTCACATTTCCAACATATCCTGAAAATGTCATCAAAATCCATCCAAAAGTTTTTGAGTTATGTTGAACACAGACAAACAGATAAACACCGGCAAAACCATAATGTCCTTGGTGGAGGTAATAATTTATTTGGTTGTTTTTAAAGGGGCATTTTTTTCCAGTGTATTGTAGCTTTTTTTCAGTCCAGCTTGTTTCATTTCCCAGGTTAAGTTAAAAACCACAAAAGTTTCTTGGGTTTCAGATTATTTCCTTCTTCACATGCCCTCCTCTGGGTAACCATCTCCAGGGAAGGATCACTACAGTATGTCGACTAAATGCTTTTTGTTACACGAATGTGATTTTCTCCCTTAAGAGAAAAAAAAAAATCCGGTACCAAAGATTTTTTTTTTTTTTTTTTATTGCCATTGATTTTCAGCAGGTTGTCTTTGTGGTCAAATGATTGGTTGGCGTGAGGGATTGGCAGCAAAGTGGTTTCTCAAGGTTTCACTCCTAGGGGGAATCCCTCTCTCAGTCAACGAGTCCACCCCCACCCCCCACCCCACACACAACACTCCCCCTCCCACCTCTCATAACAATAACCATCCCATGGGAAACCCAGCAGCTTCCTTTAAAGACAACTTTCTTTTTCTCTTTCAATGCAAGATCTGACACATCTAACACACCTTTTTCTCAGAAAGCACAACATAAATGGACTTTATATGTGGGACGCTGCCGTATTGATGCACAGCGGCTTCGATAAACAGACTGTAAATGAAACAGCTTGTACTTTGTCTACAGTATTAGTATTAACACCGCTGCATATTGAACCACAATAGAACTTATAGATCCACAATTGTCCATCAGCCAGCCAATATATCGTGAGAATAATTACTTTTTTTTTTTCGCACATTTGCACATACAAACTACTTCAATGACTTCGCACTACAAATATAAATCTGCCCGTTCCCCCCAAAATCCAATCTGCATCTGCCTCCTCACAATACATCTTCTATATCTTTCCAACTCAGAATCACTTTAAAAAGTCCCATCAAATGTCCTATAAGGGATCAATAAATTCTGTCTGTCTTAAAATAGAATAAAACTCTTTTTTTTTTTTTTTTTTTTTTGTCACGTGCATTAAAAAAACAATATTAAAAACAAGCCCATTGTTTGCAGGGTCGACGGTGCCTTCGCCCTCTGATAAAATACTCGTGTTTGTGTTCTTATGTGTCAGGGGCTGTAGGGAGGAGTGATCTGTTCTGCAGAAGTGCGTCATAGCGCTGCCCACCAGACCACAGTGTGTAATGACTCTGTCTGCTGGTGACAACACCATCCTGATCAAATCTGTGTGTATGTGTGAGGTTGTGAACATCCGGGGGAACCTTGTAAAGAGCCCCTGAAATATTGCAAAAGAAAGTCTCCCCTCCTTAATTGTGACTTGTTAAAGCGATAATGAAGGATTCTCGAGTTCTTCCACTTGGGTTTTGGAAGCCATGTTAAGAATCCAATACAGACTAGTTTGCTGCAGTGGCCAAAAGAAAATTGCAGTTTGTTCTTATTTTTAGGTTATGATTAATTTGTGGTGCTACGGCATTTGTACGTAGGAACTTTATTAACTCTTTAAAGGTGTCATTCCGCTGAAAACCACTTTTCCACGCTCCTTTTGGAATGTGATGGGTCACCCCGACTTACCAACACACACTGCCTTTGACAGTGGTTCATCACCTCCACTGGCTGCATACTGCATTCACAGAAAACAACAAGAGGAAGCAGGGGCCCAGAAGGTCAGATGGACTTTACGTGGGGTTAAGCCTATCCCCAGCAGTGAATCTGAAGTAGCATTAGCATTAGCATCTACAAGAGAAGACAGAGCCTCAGTAGCTGCTGCACAAACTGGGAAAAAAAATGGCGGATCAAACTGGTCCATGTGCTCTATGTGGAAATAAAGTCTTGTTTTTTCCCTGCACGTTTTCAGAACCAGCAATGGAATGAAATCTAGCTGGATGTTACTTGGGTGAAGGTAAATACATACACAGCGAGAGGGGAGGGGGGAGTGTTCCTTCACTCATTGTGAGCCAATCAGAGGCGCCTCATCATTGCGTCATGGACATGTATGAGGAAGTACTGGTAAACTCTGTTGTTCAACTTCAAGTCATTTTTCTACCGTGAAAAAACAGCTGGAAACAAAGTAATCCATACTTTTTTTTTTAAATAGAACCAACACACAATGTATTCAATAACAACGGAGAACACAGTTATATTAATGAAATAACCATGGAATGACAGCTTTAACTCCTGAGATTTTAATAGTTCCACAGACAAAAAATGAATTAAAAAAAATGAATTAAAAAAAAGTGATCAATAAAAATAAACAAAAGTGAATAATAAACCAACAAAATAAGAAGTAACATGAACAAGAGTCAGAGTCAAATGGGGTAAAATTTAATATTTGTGACCCTCCAGCACAAAACCAGTGGGTCAGTCTCACAGCAGGATTTCTAGCTGTAGCCTCAAATATGTTATAATAGTCAAAATGATTTAATGAAATTCATGCATAAAATCCAAGTAAAATGTCTCCTGTTAAGATGGCCATGTAAATACCTAATTCCAGTTGAAAATGGTTATTCCTAAATAAAATTAATTCCGAATAAAGTCACTTAATTCTGAATTATTTTATTCAGAATAAATCATTCTGAATTAAATAACCTAGTCGTCCATACTGTACACCAGTGTGAGTGGCAGTGGAGACAAGATTTTCTACCCCAACTTGAATGCAAAAGTAAGCAACACTATTGAATTTCAGTCAAACAAGGAACAGTTACTCACTGACCTGAGACACATATTCATTCATAGTAACAAACCAAGCGCTGTGTCCCTGTGACACTTGTTCTGCTTGTGTTCTGTGTTGGTTAAATATGGATTTGTGTTCTGCTGCTTGTCCTAACCTGCCTCCCTGTTGTTGCTGCTGTAGACGACTTTCATCCACTAGAATCAAACATACACACACACACACACACACACACACACACACAAATATGCTTTTGTTAATTCATTAGATTCCTCTGGAGCATTTTTTTTGCTATTTCTGGAGTTAGTTTTGTTGGCTTAACGTCTCCTCCAGCTTCTATGTCATGTTGATACCTTGGGGGAATAATATGGACAAAACTCAAATGACTCACCTCTTTCCGGGCCTAAGGTTGTCCCTTTCAATTTGGATCAGGGTGGCTTTGGTGAGGTGAGGCCATTCTGAATGGCAAGATAACTAAATGCCAGTTTGTTTATTTTTTGTAGTCACGGGGTGGGGGGGGTTCAAACCAAGCAGCAAAGCTCACTTTTTTTAGTGAGTCAATTTTGTAGCATCCCAAAGGCTAGTCTCTCAGATTAGCACAATGAGGATAATCCTGGACAGCCTGTGGGATCCCTCCACCGGTAGAGGAAGGCAACACAACTGCACCCACGACAAGGTGTCGGTGAAGAGTGAATCTAGCACGATGACAAAGTTTTCATCTTGTTTTAGTTTTATTTTTTTAAATTCCAAATTATTTATTCTGAGTAAAATAATTTGGAATTATTAAAGTGGACATATGTCCATTTTCCACCAATGAACACAGTTCCCTAGTGTCTCAGTGTCCTGTCTGTCACATGCTTTGGTCAAAATACCACAGTGATGCAGATACAGCAGCCTCTTCAACCTGGAGAAACAGACCTTTTTAAAACACTATTTTAATGCCTCATACGGTCATGCAAATGAGCTACATCTAACTTCACCCCACTCTTCTGACTCCGCCCCTCCCTTCCACATTCTATTGAGAAATGGAAACTGAAAAAGTTGAGGCAGAGAAAAAGAGACAAAGACACAGATGAAATAAAATCATCTGGAGAGAATCAAAGGTTTATAGACCTGGTGCCTTCAGGTCCTGGTCTGTTAATTAACTATTTTTTAATCGCAGTTAATTAAGATTAGAGTTCCCAAAGATTTTGTCATTTTACAAATCCATATTATTTTACACCACAGTATTATGTTAAAGAAGGTAAAGAAATGTTTTGCATCACCCTTTTTTCAGGGGCTGCTTTTGAGCCTTCTTTATTATTCACATTTTTTTTTATTATGTTATGCCCCCATTTGTCATATCTTATTATGGCAGATGTTAGTGTCTGTAACACTACTGGTCGCTGTGCGCGTGTACGGGTCCACGGTTGGTCTGACCCCTGGGTTGATGGGATGGGCTGGTCCATGGGTGGCACCTCCACCGTGGTGTCATGGCTCATCTGGCCGATTTGGGTCCAAACGAACTGGACCTGAATGCACACCAGGGCTGTTCAGAAGTTACGCCTTTTTTAAAATGACGCACTGGGTGTACTGGCGGAAGTTTACTGGTGCATTGACTTTTTCCCACTGACCAGACCCCAACAGCTGGAGAAAGGTTCCACCTTTCAGTAATCTTTCGGTTTTCGGCAGATTCGACAGTATTTTGTTACATATATCAAGTTAGATGGTAAAAAAAAAAATTGGGTATGTTTGGCTAGACTGTTCTCCAAGTGACCAAATTATACTAAAATCATACTAAAATCATTTTTATTTGTTGTACAATCCTCAGATTTTACATGGTAAATGTTCAGAAATAGACAAAGAAATTCATAATTGGAAGTTTCACCGTCAAATCACAGCTTGAGGCTCTAAATTGAGTTTGAAATTATATTTTTCAATCTAGACAGATTTTTTTTCTTTTTCTGCTGTAATATATATATATATATATATATATATATATATATATATATATATATATATATATATACATATATATATATATATATATGATATCTGACAGTTTATTTCCAAATTTTCAGGTGTTATCTTCACATAGATGAAGTTTCATGACTTTGGTCTTGCTAGTTGCAGAGCAATAGCTGCATTTTAATTTGGGAATGCATTTTTGGAGGAGTTTGTCAGAAAACAGCAGTGGGTCTTAAGTGGTTAACCCCTTAAACCCAATCGCGATTAGCTCTATTAATCGTGACAGCCCTAATATATAATAATAATAATAATAATAAAACAGCTGTGCAAGTATAACAGTTAGATAACCATACCAAGTAAACAATTTAATAAGAAAATGTTTGAAACTTTATGGATTAAAAGTGGAATAAATCAGTTATTTTATTCTGAATTCAGTTTAATTCAGTCAATTGGAATGAGGTGTTCACGTTGTCATCTTAAAGCAGAATTAACCTTTATTCTGAATTAAACAGGAATAAAAACTCATGAAAACCAGCCCATTCATCGTTGCCTTCCAATATTCGCAAAAACATGCGTAATTTGTCTCTGGTGGCAGTTGGCAAAACAAAATGCAGAAGTACCTGGCAGATATTTTGGATGTAAGTCGCAGTGGTGTGGAAATGTCTTCATTCTTTCTTGAGGATGCATTTCAGTGCGGACAAGATAATGGAATCCTGAGGCCAGTGAATATTTATACCTGCACCAGAAATCCACTGTAGATTTGTGCTTTTGTTTTTCTAATGGCTCTGCAACCACAGATACTGCGGCTGAAAAGATGCAGCTGTTTCAGTCTGAAACCTGCTTTGCCAGACGTACAATAATAATTATTGTACTTGTGCAATAATTCTACCTCTGTTTGATGTGTAATGATCAGTGTTGTCAGCTCTTACATCCAGTTGCAGTTATAATCAATCTGCATATACTCATTTTAATGCATTTCCCAACATGATTCATTTTCTCTGTAAATTTTAATGTGATGTTTTTCCAGAGAAATAATGACTCATGACTATGTTTGTCCTTTATCAAAAATTGCAGTCATTTTATAATAAATACATTAACCCAAAGATCTATATAGTGCAGTTATTGTATTTTTTTTTACAGGATAATCATTGTACTGTTGGTTTGGTTTAGTAATATTAATGTTATGTCAACTGTAAAGCTCAGCTTCTGTGTTTATTAAAGTCACTTTCTTGTGTGTAAGACCATGAGACATAAATGATACACAGGGCGTGAAGAATCTGAGTGACTTGATGCAATAACTGAGTTTGTACGAGGGCATTAACAGACACATGGACTCCCATAGCACAGGTCGACTTAAATTTGGAGGAATGTTATTCTCTCTCTGTCTCTCTCTCTCGCTCTGTCTCTCTGTCTGTCTGTCTGTCTCTCTGTGTCTGTCTGTTTTCTCTGTGTCTGTCTGTCTGTCTCTCTCTCTCTGTCTGTCTCTCTCTCTATCTCTGTCTCTCTGTCTGTCTGTCTCTCTCTCTGTGTCTGTCTGTCTGTCTCTCTCTCTCGGCTGCTGCAGGTAAGACAGTTGTGGTGGACGAACAAGTGACAGACATCGCATGTGTGTCTGTCACTCATTTACTTCACCGTTGATGACACGTCCATCTGAAGAGACATTCGCTAATCTGCATAATATAAGTAGCATCTGCTAGCTAACCTGACTCAGCAACAGCACAGTCAACATACTCCTTTTTTCCAAACATGTTGTGGACAATGTGGTGTGGTGTCTTGGCTGCTGCCTTAAACTTTTTTCACGTAATATAAAAAGTGAGGTCCCGTGACAGACGTGTGGACAGTCCAGTTTTAGAGCTGTGGGTCCAGACTAAATGTGGACACATGTTCACCTACTGATGTTCAGTTAAATTTAACAGAAAACTCTTTGCTAACGTTAGCCTTTGTTTTGTTTGGGTTAAAATGTTGATTCTTGTGTCTTGTCAGTGGACATTGTTACATTGCAGTGAATTTTAATACGAGTTGTTCATTGCTGGACAGACGCGTGTCCGTGTGGGGTTTTTTTTGTTTTTGTTTTTAGCCGCTTGACTGTGTTGCTCCTCAGCTGACAATATGATGACGTCATCATGACACGTTGACTCGACTCCGGCTTTATTGGCCGACAAGTCGACTTGAAAAAAACTGAAATTGTTAATGCCCTAGTTTGTACGATTATGGACAATATTTAGTTTCTATTCTTGATTGTTTTTGTAAGGATACCTTTTGTTGGAAACCTGCAGCTCTTTCATCCTTATCCTATGCCTCCGAGTGGTTTAGGAAAATAATTACTAAAGAAAAATAACCTAAGTACTTAATTGGTACGGAGGGTTCTGATTGGACAAAACTCCCCGATATTGACCGAAAAAAAAACAATTGCATCCACTTCCTGGTTTTTTTTTCTTTCATTTCAACTAGCACTATGGAAGACTAGATACTACATGTGATTTTTTTTTTATATTTATTTTTGTAATAATTAAAAAGCAGCAGCTCAAATGAATGAACATACTAATATCAGCAGTAAAGAAAATGTGCATCATCACGACAAGACCAGGAGCATAGACTAGACTGGATTAGAATAGAATAGATCGTCTTTGTCATTGTACAAGTATGATGAAATTGGACATGCAATCCACTTCAGGTGTCATAAAATGTAGATTATATACATACATATAGACACATACACCCACATATACTGTGTGTATAATATATATATATATATATATATATATATATATATATATATATATATATATATATATATATATATATATATATATATATATATATATATATAAGCAGTAAAAAAGGTTTTTTTTAAAGGTAAAGAGAGTACCCTAGATAAAATAAATATAAATATCTATCTAAAAATGGGACAATGTGCAGGGGGTAAAAGACTAAAAAGAAAAAATAGAAAAAATAAAATAAAATCAAAACACCATCATGTTAATACTATCCATCTGTTAATCCCATCTGGCAGTGTTTAGTGCTATTATGGCCCATGGGTAAAAACTGTTTAGCCACTTTGTCCTGGTTCCTAACCTTCTACCCGAGGGCAACAGTACAAACAATGACTGTTTACAGAGGAATTATGGAATTAAGAGTGGAACTAGAAAAGCACTCTGAGAGCGCAGACCTCCGCCAAGGTAGACCCCCCCCCCCCCCACCCACCCTGATCACCCACAAAATGAAATCAGTTCTTCCTGTTCACATTTCCAACATATCCTGAAAATGTCATCAAAATCCGTCCATAAGTTTTCGATTTATCTTGAACACAGACAAACAGATGAACGCTGCTAAAAACATAAGTTAATAAACCAGTGACTTCATTCAGAATAAAGTTTATAAAATCTAATGTGCTACTGTAGTAGTCTAGTTATGCTCAATGTAACTTTTAGCTAGATTTCCCTAAAACTGGCCGACCAATCACAGTATAGAGTCAGAGGGCGGGTTTAACAAAGTGACGCTGTAACAATTCAACTGGAAACAACCATAGAAGAAGAACAGGTGGTGATTTCCTTTTATCAAAGATAAGTGAAGAATGTGAGAAAATGTCAACAATCTTTAAATTCGTTTTACAGAAGCGACAACAGTAATTAAGCTCCACCATTTTCTTTAGTCATTCCGAACTTTCTCCGGACTCCTCCATGAACTTTCCGGTGCTCTAACTACATCATCCTAAAGATTACGCTGATTGGTTTTAGTGCCGTCCTATAGCATACAGAGGGGTTTGAAAGACAACCTTTTAGCCCCGCCTCCCCTGACTATAACTATGACTAGACCTATACATGTAATGAATGGGGATAACGCAGCTAGGCCAATGTTTACATGGAAATCTTACAGAGCAATTAACCTTCTGAATTTAACAGGAACATGTGTGAGTCTGCCCGAGGGCAACTGTGGATACAAATGTAGTTTACCACCACCAGAGGAAGCATGTGAGAGTGAATGAATAATGGATCAACAATGTAAAGTGCATCGGGTGCCTTCCTTTAAAAATGCTGTAGAAATCTAATCCATCATTATTTTTATGACTATAATTTTGTTTAACTTTTGGACACAGTTTATTTTTGGTATAATTACGCTTCTAATTTTTGCTTACATTTAAACATTCTATTTAATTTGCCTGTGGCGTCATTATTTTTGCCCCTAAATATAACTTGTGAACTTTTTTTTTTTTTTTTTTTTTTACCAAGCTTCTGGTATGATTATTTAATATTTTCCATCTGGCAGTGTTGCACTCTGTGTAAGCGAGTTCAGCTTTACCTGACTGCTCATATTAATAGATGATAAAACAGCCAGGTGGTGTTATACATAAAATTAGATATGTGATACATTCATAAGCAATGAGTAATAGTGTGAGTTCAGACGGGTGAATTTCAATCACATAGAAGCAAGTTTTCTTTTTTAATTTGTCTTGTACTCAAACAAATGCTTCAAATGAACACTTGGAATTCCTATGAACGGTCGCAGAAAAAATTATTAGACCATTTTTTTATCCTCTATCTCCCTCCCTCTCTCTCTCTCGTTTCTTTATGTTTCCTTCTTCTTTTCTCTTTTCTTCTTGCTCTATAAATGTTAAAGTATTTGTTTTTAAATGTATGCCATTATTTATGCATTTGGTTGAAGCCTTTTCTATGTCAGTCATGCCTTAATAGTTTTACTCCAGTATATTTGTACTTTGTAATGTATTTAAGTGATGTTTGTCTCATTGGTCATACTAAAACAACCAAAAAAACAACACTTAATGACACTTTTGACATATAACAAATCAATCAATCATTCAATCAACTTCATATATATATATATATATATATATATATATATATATATATATATATATATATATATATATATATATATATATATATATATATATATATATATAGCACATTTACAAAGATCGATGGGGAAGCCAAAGTGCTGTTTACAAAACTTGAAGAAAATAAGTTAAAAACACACAATAACATAGTGTGCAAATGCATAGGGCCTCGACCCTGCAGGCTCGGTCCCTAAAAAAAAACAAAGTACTTGCAGTTGTATGTATGTATGTATTTATTGTTGTTTTCCCCTAATTCAAATATCCGATATTTTGGTTGGGCCACATTTCTGTAATCAGAAATTGCCCAGAAAATGTATAAAAATTGGAAAATGAAAATAGAATATTTTAATATGTCCTAGTGTGAAAGAAAAAACACATTTTCCTCTACAGTAAAATAATATTACATATAGGATTTATGTCAGTTTGCATGTTCTCCTCGTGTCTGCATGGGTTTTTATCCAGTTTCCTCCCACCATCCAAACACGTGCACTGATAGGTTAACGGGTTAATCTAAATTACCCATAGATGTGAATGTGAGAGTGATTGTTTGTCTATATATGTTCAGCCCTGAGATGAACTGGAGACTCATACAGAGTGTACCCCACCTTCACCCATTGTAGCTGAATTAGGCCCCCAGTGACCCCCATGAACCATTAACAATGTCTTGTAAAGGTTCATACTAGTGTAAATGTGAAATGTTTCTTTGTTTACCTGTAAAGCAGATATACAAACACTGCACCTGTTGGTTAAAAATAATCTATTTTAAATTTTTTCTTTGGAAGACACTCGTATGAACCTTTACAAGTCATTAACAAATAGGTAACAAATGGTTAATACATAATGAACAACCATTTATAAACGGTTAATGAATGGTTAATACATAGTCAATTGTGTGTAGGTTTTATAAAGTGTTTATATATATATCAAGATCCTTTATTTTGTTACTCCTTTGGTACAAATACAAAAGAAATATAAAATGAATAACAATATTTTATATTGTACCCCTATAGGTTAAAAGCAGTGTGGGGTTACAACATTATAGATAAGACGAATCCGTTACAGTAGACTAAAATAACATCTATGAAAAAAAATAATGAAATAAATGTGCAATGTATACTTGGGAAATCTCCTTTTAGTGCAATAATATATCATCTTTTTTTTTTTTTTTTAAATTTCATTTTTAACCCTCCTTTTAAATTTATTTGTCAGGAACAGCAATGTTGTTCTGGGTCAGTTTAATTATCCAAAAGGTGTTGGGAAAAAAAAAGCCAAAATTGTTAATATTTCATTACTAATTCCATTACTAATTATTCTATCAATATTTAGTGCAACGGTGTTCCTTAAGTCTAAAAGATAATGGTTCAATCAGGAGAATTCACTTATTTTTATAAAAAAAAATATGATCAAGTTTTAAGTTTCATATATATATATATATATATATATATATATATTATTATTTTTATTTTTTATTTTTTTATTTTATTTTAGTTTATTTTATTTTATTTTATTTTTTTGCAGTATGTACATGGGTGCCAGAAGTTTGTACATTATATTCATCCAAACCTTTAGTTTTTACCTTTAGTTCAACCAGGCATTAAAATTAATTTCTTTTACAAATGTAAGAAAACAAAGGGTGGTCTAATAATTTTTTCATGACTGTATATCACTCAGAGGTATAGTTGAAAAGTAAAAACACACTCCTCATAGACAGAGTGTCAACACATTGTATAAGTTGCTGACCTGCATCCAGGGTTTTGTAGGCAGAGATGTTTACAGCGTTTTAGCCGTTTGACATGTGCGCTAACAAAGCCCTGCTCTCACCTCCTTCACATTCTCAGGTGGTGCAGAGGTCGGTGCAGGACACAAACAGTATGTTACAACCAGTTCAAAGGGAATCTGACAGACAGGCTCCATCACTGTATAGATATATATTTTCCCAGCAGTGGAGCCACAGCCCTGTGCATTATACATACATCCCTAGTGCAGAAAGAGAATACAAAAATAACTGCATGAAATGGTTTCTTTCAATTCATTTTTCTGACAAGCAGTGGAGCAGGTGTTTTATTATGGTTCATGTCCAGACGTTCGATACGTGTTTTCACTTCATTTTATTATATTTATTTTAATTTTGTGCAGGGCTGGGGTGGGGTGGGGGTAAGCACTTCTTGTGTACAAGAAAGCAAATACATCAATACATAAAGACATCATAGCAATTACCATTAAACGCTTTTCCATTGACCCTCAAATATTGTAAATAACAACAATTTGGACAAAAGTCTCGTTTTTCGATAATTGGAGCAAGAATAAATGAACCGTTTACTGTACAGGCAAGTTTTTTTTTGTTTGTTTGTTTTTTCCTGATGGAGTTTGTCCTTTTATAAATGCCACAGCTGTCTGGAGTATTGTTTATTTATTAGATTTTAATGACAATGGTGTCTTTTATTAGTATTATAGTGTCTTTTATTAATATTATTGTCACATCAATAAGTAGAAATGTCAAAGTCACTTCAAGAAAAAAATATACATATATCTACAATGTACACAGATAATGGTGGTATATTATAGTGTCTTTTATTAGTATTGTCTTATACTAGTACAATATATTTTATTAGTATTGGTATTATAGTATCTTTTATTAGTATTGTATTTTACTAGTATAATGTATTTCATTAGTATTGGTACTATGTGTTTTATTTGTATCGTCTTTTTCTAGTATAATCTATTTTATTGGTATTATTGTCTTTTACTGGTATTATAGTGTCTTTTATTTGGATTGTCTTGTACTAGTATCATGAATTTTATTAGTATTGGTCTTATAGTGTCTTTATTAATATTATTGTCACATCAATAAGTAGAAATGTCAAAGTCACTTCAAGAAAAAAATATACATATATCTACAATGTACACAGGTAATGGTGGTATATTATAGTGTCTTTTATTTGTATTGTCTTGTACTAGTACAATATATTTTATTAGTATTGGTATTATAGTGTCTTTTATTAGTATTGTCTTATACTAGGAAAATAATGTATTAGTATTACTGTCTTTTATGAGAGAGAGAGAGAGAGAGAGCGACTTGTCGACTTGTACTACGGGAGTCGACGTGTCGACTAGTCTACATTTTAATTTTAGTTACTGCCCCAGTGCAAACGCATCAGCTGTCGAGAACGACATAGAAGCATTTTTTAATTTTGCGTGGGTTACAGTAACAGGGAGTGTTTGGGGTGGAGGATGGAGTGAATAAGGGGTTAAATGTTGCAGCAGCCTCAATTGAAATGCACCGATTGTTCTTGTCAGCAAAGATGACTGCTCTACCTCGGGAGTATATTTAAGGGGTGTCAAACCAGATGCCTATTGCTTCTGGGAGACATTGTTGACAATGAAAATAATAGCTTTGGATGGCTTTCAAAATTAAAATGCCAAAGGCTTTTTATTGGAAATGCGCCACAGTCAAAAGTCCATGACAACGTGCCCTTCTCTGTCATTTAACGTCTATAAGAACTCCAGGTGAAATGCTTCGTATCACTGCCGCTGCCACTTCTAATGCAGGAAAGATCTTCAGTAGCCTTGTCTGATTATATTATAAGTGAGTGGACGGATACTGTCGCAGAAGACACTGGACGCTTGCAAACACCCTTTATGGTTCTTATATTTTGGGACAAGTTATTTTTAATGACCATAGTGTCTTTTATGAGTGTACTTTATTAGTATTATTGTGTCTTTTACACATATAATAGTATACTTTATTAGTATTATTGTGTCTTTTACACATGTAATAGTATACTTTATTAGTATTATTGTGTCTTTTACTCATATAATAGTATATTGTATTAGTGTTATTGTGTTTTTTACTCATATAATAGTATACTTTATTAGTATTATTGTGTCATTTACACATATAATAGTATACTTTATTAGTGTTATTGTGTTTTTTACTCATATAATAGTGTATTTTATTAGTATTATTGTGTATTTTACTAGTATAATGGTGTCTTTTATTAGTATTATTGTGTATTTTACTAGTATAATGGTGTCTTTTATTCGTGTCTTATTAGTATTATCTTCTGTTAGTGTATGCAGTGCAATATATGTTTTATATTTGTCAATACATGATCGAATCATATATTACAGTATATTGGATCATATATACACTACTTTTCCATATATAGGAATATATTTTTGAATTTAATACATTATATTTTTCTATTTATTGTCATATATTTTTGTTTCATTAGGACGGCTTCTGTCTTTCACTAATTGCATGATGTAATTTGGAAGGAGGTGTGAGCAATCACTTTAAAAAGGTACATAAATGCGTAATGCGCCGAGTCAATCTAAGTTCACTTAGCTAGTTTATTATGTCTGGGGTGTTTATTGTGAAAGGTGACAATGAAAGGGTTTGGATTTAAGATGCACCACAGAAGACGCTAGCTGAAGCAATAAAACAGGTCACGCTGCTTCAGTCGACAGATCTGCTGTCAAACTGTTTTATAACTGTCGTAACTATTGCAGTTAATAACTATGGACTACTTAGACAAACAGTGGTCGTGTACAATACTGACAAAGAACTTCAAATCATGTCTTTATATATATATACATATATATATATATATATATATATATATATATATATATATATATATATATGTATATATATATATATATATATATATATATATATATATATATATATATATATATATATATATATATGTATATGTGTGTGTGTGTGTGTGTGTGTATGTGTGAAGTAGAAGTGTTTAAAGTACTCAGATTTCTTACTTAAGTAGAAGTACAGCTATGTATGTGAAAAAATACTCTGGTAAAAGTACTGATTCAACTCTACTCAAGTAAAAAAAAAAAAAAGGACAATTTCTCAATTGTAATAAAGTACAAAAGGAAAAATGAAAACAATTTTTTGGCATGAATGAAATAATACCTAATTAACCAGGAAAAATCTGAAAAGTTTCAAAAGTATCCAAATTAAAGCCTTTAAAAATGAGTTACTGTGTTTGTTCAGGTCACAGTTACTCAGTTTTGTGGGTATGGAAAAGAGATTTAGGAAAAATGGAAAAAGAAAGTCACAATCGAGATAGAAATTCATCTTTTTTAAAAAAAAATATATATAAATATGAACATTTTAAGCTAAAATGTTCATATTTATAATTCATATATATAATTGTGAGATAAAAAGTCAAAATTATAAGATAAAAAACTAAAAATTGTGAGATAAAAAGTCAATCTTGTGAGATAATAGTCATATAACTGATTTTCCCTCTGAAGTGACTTACTTTTCATACTGTTACATCTGTTTAATTTGAAATGTAACGCATCTATTCTGAGAATGTAAAGAGTATAATGTACAGATATTTATACGAAAAATGTATGAGTAAAAATAAAAAGGTGGCAGAAAAATAAATACTCAAATAAAGTACAGATACCTAAAAATAAGTGCAGTCATGAAGTACTTCTCACCTGTTTCGGTAAGTCATCTTACTGAGTTCAGTTATAAAAGAATAGCTCTGGCTTTGGAAAGAAGTGAATATTTTTCTTAGAAATAGGTATATTTACAGTAACATTCATACTGGAGACAGTTAAATGTGAATATAATTATACTGTGCACTGTATTCTATTCA
>CM035792.1:9059744-9079219 GCA_020466265.1 Siphamia tubifer | reverse complement strand
GGTGTCCTACATGTTTTATATGTCCCCCTCTTCCATTACACCTGGAGGCCATTGCATCATTATCAGTGTTCTGCAGAACTGATGAGGAGCTGATTATTAACTGTTTAAGTGTCAGCGCTGATGCATTATGAATGGATGAATTAGTTTAAATATTCAGAAAAATTCTACCATTTTCCTTTTAGTTTTGTGGATGGAAAAGGTGTCATGTTTATGAAAAAAAAAATATATATAGGCAAAATTAAAACTTCTGGGACCAAATTTTAATACTAGTTTTCTTTTTAAGTATTTTTTTTCACATTTTTCTATTTTGTAAATATGTATTAGTTTTTTGTTCATTTGGTTGCTGATTTTTTTTTCTACATTTTGGTTTTTTTAATGAGAAAATGTATTATTTTTCTTTGATTTTCTGCCATTTGTGTCTTACTGTGCTCATGTTACCAATTATTTTGTTGTTTGTCTTATTATTAATTTTTGTTTGTGTGTTGTTGCTCATTTTATTTATTTATTTTTTTTTACTGATTGCTAAAATCTCAGGAGTTACAGGTTTAAACTGAACCACATGGAAGAAGGAAATGTCTAAAACATTCAGGACACCGGCCCTCGAGGACTGGAGTTTGACACCTGTGCTCATGATGTTTCCTGGCTCCCCTTGAGCCGGTTGCGGCGCACCGTCATAGAGGGAATGCACCCAGCGGCGGCATAAGCCAGACCCGGGGGAGGTCCCACGAGGGGATCCTCCCAGCACCGAGCGGTCGACCCCCCACTGAGGAAACCCTGGTCAGTTTCTTTTCCTCCTCTAAGTAATATGCTTACATTCAGCGGGTCGTCTCGTCTGATCTGAGGGGGAGGAGGGGGGGGGGTCAACCTGACTCCCACTTACTCGTGGGCCCATGTGGGGATGGGTCTCACATGTTCAGTTTGACTTGACACCAACCGGCAAGAGAACCAAACCCTAACAAGTGGTCCGAGCCACACCTCCATACCCCCTCGCACGCAAGCAGCAAAATCAGTGACAAACTGACCCTGTTTTTATTTTCCTCATTTCCCATTCATGAGTAAATGAGCCCCACATATATGGGCCCAGATGACCCCCCAACAGGGAAACAGAAAAGGCCTCATGAACTGCACCATGGGAGAAAACTGTTGATTTGAAATGTTCATTTAGTGATTTCAGCCTTGTTTATATTTCGATTCGTGCAATGCATGATGGGATATTGTGCTTTGGTTTGTTACCATCGAATGTCCACTACATTTGCGGTGCATTGTGGGATACATTGAGCATAAAGGTCAAGGAAATCCATATGTGGCGTTCAGGGACCCATCTCCAGCTGTAGAACGCGGGTCATGGTCAGAATCACCTGCTGGAGGATTTTGCCTGAACAAACATATTTTTGGGTGATGGGGGAAACCAGAGCACCCAGAGGAAACCCATCCAGACATGGGGAGAGAAACATGCAAACTCCACACAGAAAGGAATCGAACCTGGGCCTTGTAGATGTGAGGCACGAGTGCTAACCACTCAGGCACCGTGCAGCCATAATGCCGCCCAGTGCACGTTATAGTGCTTATAAATAGTTCACTAAAGACTGGGACACCCCTACAAAATGTCATGGTCTCTATATAATCGTTCACTATAATAATAATAACAATAATAATAATAAAAATAATGGATTAGATTTTTCTATAGCACTTTTCAAGGCACCCAAAGCGCTTTGCATTATTGATCCATTATTCATTCACTCTCACATGCTCCCTCTGGTGGTGGTTAACTACATATGTAGTCACAGTTGCCCTGGGGCAGACTGACATTTCGCGCCTACAGCCCCTCTGACCACCACCAAACATTCATATCATTAATACACCAGTGTGAGTGACACTGGAGGCAGGGAGGGTAAAGTGTCTTGCCCAAGGACACAACGGACTGACTAGGACAGAGCGGGAATCAAACCGCCAACCCTTCGGTCAATGGATAACCCGCTCTCCTAAATGAGCCATGGCCATCCCATAAGGATGAGGGAGTGAGTTTGGACACAGCTTTAGTTTTCTTTAATGAATTCCATTTGTTCCTGTTGTTGCTAATTATTGCAAAAACACATTTTTTGGTGACTGTGACCTTTGACCTACATTCACCAAAGTTTAATGGGTTCTATTGTAGACCACCTCACACCTTTCCTGGAAATTTCAGAAAAATAGGTCCAGTACTTTTTTTCTGTAAAGCTGCTGACAAACAAACAAACAAGTTGACTCAAAAATACCCCTCTCCCCTTCAGGGGTGCGGTGTGTGTGTGTGTGTGTGTGTGTGTGTGTGTGGGGGGGGGGGGGGGGGGGGGTTGAATATACTTCTACAAGATCTAATGGTTTCATTGGCTCGATAGTGAACTTTTTCAGCAGTGTTTTTGTATGTTTACAGTGTTTTCTATATTCATGTTTAATATATATAGGTACCAATAATAGTCGGGCATCATGAGTTATATATTTTTTATTGCAAATTGTAAATATTTAATGTGAGAGAACATCCAAATGGCTCTCTGAACCATCTTGAATCATGAAAATACTCGAACCTCGACAGCACTTTTCTGAAATCCTGAGGAAATCCTTGATAAGCTGTAAGGAAAAAAAAAGTTTTATATATTTTTTCCTTTCAATGCACATGGAAGAGCAGCCCTCTGGTGTAAAGCCAACACAGTAAACCGACTGTTTGATTAGTATCTGTTAATTATTTAAACACTGTTTGTAAAAGAGGGATTCTGGCCCAGGCCATTTTGATCCATATAAGTGGATGATCACTGTATATAAACGTATAGACACATACAGTTATCCTGCTTCCATAATCTTATTGAAGAGATTTAATGCATTCTTCACTGTAGGATGTGTAAATTATTTAAAATATCTAAGGATTATTACCAAATAAATGATTCATTGCTTAGAAATGCAACATGTGAGATAGAAAAAAAAACAATGAGAAGAAATCTGATAAATCATAAATAATTACTGAAATGTGAAAATCCTCACATATGAGCTTACAGCTATTAGTAGAATGGATTATCAAAGTATCTAAACCTATTTAATAGTTAATTTTCTATTTAAAAAAAAAAAACAATTTCAAGGTAATCATTTAAAGGACTTAATTTTTCCAGTGTTCTTGCATCATCTTCAGCTCCACCTGTTCCTGTTCACTGGGTAGATAACACCAACACATCAGCTGTTTTACCCCCCCCCCCCCCACACACACACACACAATGCGCACAATGACAGGCATTTTAATTGGCTTTCTCTGAAGACTTACAGTTAATAAAATCATAGATTTAATTAATCACTCCAAGCAGTGAGGGAAGAAAAGGTTAAGTTTTCATGATTTTTTATTTTTTTTAATTCAGAATTATTAATTCTAAATAAAGTATTTCAGAATGAAAGAAATTTCCTTAGTGTTTTCATGGAAATGTTAATGCTAAATAATATATACATTATTATTATTATTATACAACATTCACCACTCTAAAGTTGTGCAACAATAATGTTGACAGCACTTACCTCTGATATTAGATTATATAATGTTCAATTAATATATATATATATATATATATATATATATATATATATATACACACATATTTATACTATTATTCTTATTTATCTCATCTTCGCATAGTTTTATCCCTTCTGTATATATTTTTCACCCCTGTATATTCTGTATAGTTTTCATAGGATACAGTCTTATTCTTTACATCTGTGTTTGTTCTAATATTATTTATTATATATATGTTTCTTCTATTTCCTGTCCCTCTATTGCTCTATATCGCTGGCTACTGTGACATGTGAATTTAACTTAACTTAACTTAACTTAACTTAACTTAACTTACCACCTCCACCAAGGAGGTTATGTTTTCGCCGCAGTTTCTGTTAGCTAACAAGATAACTGAAAATGTTATGGACAGATGTTAACAGATCCTGTCCATAAGGTTTTCAGTTATCTTGCTAACTGACAGACGGACAGACAAACAAACTCTACCAAAAACATAACCTCCTTGGTGGACCTCTCTTCCTTGGTGGAGTTTTTCGCTCTGACTGCTTTTCTATTCTTATCTTAAATAAAGATTTCCATTGGAAACTCACGGTCTAAAAAAACTTTTTAAACCCACTAACAAACAGTGGGAAAGGTGCACTGACTGACGGGCTTCACCAGTGTAAAGACTTGAAACTACCCCCCATTTCAATTTACCCCCTAGTAATCTGAAACCGATGTCAGATTACCTGCCCCCTTGCTATTCACATTACCCCTTCATTAGTACAGATGTATCATCCATATCATCCATATATATATATAACTTATATATATATATATATATATATATATATATATATATATATCAGTGCCTGTCAAACATCTTACCCTTAAAAGTAGATGAGTAAGTTGGTGGGAAAGGTCAAAGGTCATATTGTTACAACTACTTATCAGTCGCGTTTTATTAGAATTTGTATGACTTGAATTTCTGATAAATATCAAACTGTCTAATTCACATGAACATTTGATACATGATAGAACATGATAAAGAGGCTGGTGTCTGCTAACAATAAATTATTATATATCAAACAATACAACCTTTAATTGAGTAGATGTTTGTGAGTCATTTGTAAATTAATTTCCAAAAAGTGCATCAGAAGTAATTCCTTTTCAACAAACAGTAAAACATATTAATAGTTTAATTTAAAAAAAAAAAAAGGAATTGCTAAGTAATTTGAGGGGGTAATCTGAAATCAAGGGGGGTATCTTGAAATCACTTTCAGGTTACCCCTGGGGCTAAATTAAGATTAATTTCAAGTTACCCCTGGTGATCTGAAGAGGCGTTCAAATTACCAGGGGGTAAGGTGAATGGGGGGTAGTTTGAAGTCTTCACACCAGGCTTTAATTGAATTTTAATTGAATTTTAATAGACCTTAGCTCAGTGGTGTCAGCTAAATTTGATCTGAAGTGAACCAGTGAAATAATAACATAAGTACAATAACAACAATAAGACATAAATGATGTCAACTCCAAACTTTTTTCGATATTTTAAAGTGAAAAAGTAAAATTAAACAATGATTTGTTTTTTATATCGACAGATGATCATTTCAAACAATGTGAAAGAATAACCTACGTGTGACTTTTTACTGTGCAATATGTTATCTTTTATAACTTTTATAACGGTTTCAAATTTCGATGTGAAATCAATGACAATAAAGTCTATTGTATTCTATGGTTTAACATAAAACATAATAAGTAATCCAGTGATGCATGAATTATGTAAAGTTTTTCAGTAAAAAAAAACAAAAAACTAAACTGAACTGAACTGAGAACATTAGTGAAGATTTGTTTATCTCCCAAGTGTTTGTATTCCTCTTTAAAACATGAAAAGATCTATGTGATTAAACAGTTTGTAATGAACCTATTTTTTTTATGGAGTTATAAAAATGTCCACTCAGCTGGAAAACATGCACTTAAGATTTGAACCAAAGAAACATGTAATTAAAACACAATATCAGAACACTGACATGAAAAAAGAAATTAATGCAGTTTTTGTTTCAGAAGAATCTAAACATGTTAGTGCAGATCAGATATTAAGAACAGACCAGTTACAGTAATGATATGAACTAAAACAACTAAACCCATGAATATATAAGAGAACAACTGTAGAAGAACTGTCCACTGGAGTGACCAGTATGTGTCAAAGGGTTAATATCAGAGCTCATATCTATCCATTTAACATGTTTTAAAAAAATAAAAACTAAAATCACTTCAGTTCTTACATCAATGTCATTGCACTGACAAAAAACAGTAGTTATATTAATTCCATGTTCCAAAAACATGAAGAAAAATAAGATACATGATCCGAAACATATGCAAAACTGTGAATATATATATATATGCAGCTAAAAGACATATTCAACAGTTTCAACAAAACTGTAAACGACTTACATTTAATTGTTAAAGATTAGATTAGATTAATTGTGGATTAATCTGTGTGTAAATGCCTTCATTTTGACAAATAAATGTAATCATAATAATAACAATAATATGTGTTCTACATTAACAATATAATATTTATTCAATATTTCTGGTAATATTCAATTAAATTGTATTTATAGAGCCTCAAATCACAACAAGGTCATTTCGTAGGGCTTTATTAGAAAAAACAATAACATAAATAGATAATATAAATATAAACAGACTATTTTTTTTTATCTAGACTTGGGTTCATAGGGTTCATACCTAGTGTAGTGCTGGTTATCTGTCAGTCATTCACTTGACATTGGACCAATTCAGCACAAACATCCATACTGTGCTCCACCATCACCACTTCAGGTAATGTGTATTTGAGTCACATTTGCCTTCTTTCTTTGTGGCCTGTAATAAATGGTAAATGGAGTGCATTTATATCTCTCTTAGTGGTGCCCAGAGCGCTTTACAATGTGCTGTTCTCACACTCACTCACTAGTGTCCGCTGAGCTGCCAATGCACACCACTAGCCTGCCCACTGGGACTAACTCCTGCTTCAGTGTCTTGCCCAAGGACACTTGGACATATGAACAGGAGGAGAGAACCATCAACCCTGCAGTTTGTGGACGACCTGCAGTCATACATGACCATACGATTATCAACACAACACACACATTAGAGCGTTACAGAAGAACGAGATTACTAACAATAGGAACAGTTGCCCTGTTTACATAGAAGGTTTTATTCCTGTTTAATTCAGAATAAAGGTTAATTCTGCTTTAATATCACCATATAACATAATATTTTTTTTACCCAGCTATCGCGATATTTTTTTAAAAACACGAATAGTCATAATTAGAGTTGCCAAGCATTTTGTCATTTTACAAACACATATTATTTTACACCACAGTATCCCTTATGCTAAAGAATATTATTATTATTATTATTATTATTATTATTATTATTATTATTATTATTATTATTATTATTATTATTATTATTATTATTATTATATGTTTTCCCCCTGTTTGTTATATCTGATTATGGCAGATGTTAGTGTCTGTAACACTACTTGGATGTTTTTAATTTAAAAAACAAACAAACATTTGTACAAACCAAGCCTATTAGTTTTTCTATATTGAGTATTACAATGAATTTCAATGACACAAAATATGCAATTAAACTGTGATTAATCGCAACTTAACTATTGCATTAATGTGATTTATCGATTGACTAGTTTTTAAAAATGTCGGTTGAGAATCGGGTCGGGTGAGTCCTTTTCAAATATATTCCCTGCGGTCCAAGTTGCAGACGGGTTAGTTTAAAAAATGTTGTGGGTCGTTTATACATCGACCCACACATCATTGATATATATCAGTGATGCGCGGGTGCCCGCGGTCATCTGCAGTTACGGGTCATTAAAAATTATTTTAAATTATATTCGGTCGGGTTGTTTGTTGTTTGAGATAAACATTAAAATAAACTGGTAAATACACTTTATTAACTGAATGTCCATGAAGGTAACATACAATCTCATCAGTATCCTACAGTATGGAGGGAGTTAGAGAGAAAGTTGAGTTGTTAGAGTGGAAGCTCCGTAAACATAGAAACAAAAACAGTAGCTAAGGTTTGGGACACATCACATCACAAGATGATGAGCAGTTCCCAGTGTTTTTGTTTCCATGGAAACCAGGTTCAAATGTTTCTTTAGGTGTTACAGGCTGCTGACCCCAATGACAACGGATTTTAACACGGAAATAAATGCAGGTATGTGAGTAAGGTCATGTGATGTTCCTAAAGACCATTGATTAAATTTTTAAAATGCGGGTCAAGAAGCGGGTCTGGTCTGTTCTTTTCAAATATATTTTTCTGCGGTCTGAGCCATACATGGGTTAGTTAAAAAAGCGGTCGGTTGCGGGTCGTTTATATGTCGACTCGCGCATCACTGATATATATATATATATATATATATATATAAATGTTCCTCTCGCCCCACGTGGGCGGTGTCTCCTTCAGACTCGGGTCCTCTATCAGAGGCCTGGGAGCCTGAGGGTTCTGCGCAGGATCTTAGCTGTTCCTAGCAATGCGCTCTTTTGTACAGAGATCTCTGATGTTGTTCCTGGTATCTGCTGGAGACATTCTCCCAGCTTGGGGGTCACTGCCCCTAATGCTCCGATTACTACTGGTCCCACCGTTCCCTTCACACTCCACATTTTCTCTAACTCCTCTTTCAGCCCTTGGTATTTCTCAAGCTTCTCATGTTCTTTCTTTCTGATGTTGCTATCACTGGGGACTGCTACATCTATCACCACCACTGTCTTCTCATGTTTATCCACCACCACTATGTCAGGCTGATTGGTCATCACCATCTTGTCAGTCTGGATCTGGAAGTCCCACAGGATCTTGGCCCGTTTGTTCTCTGTCACCTTTGGGGGGTTCTCCCATCTTGACCCTGGGACCTCCAGTCCATACTCTTTACAGATGTTCCTGTACAGTATGTCCTCTGCCTGGTTATGCCTCTCCAGGTATGCCTTGCCTGCCAGCATCTTACACCCTGCTGTGATGTGCTGGATATATATATATATATATATATATATACAGTGTATATATATATATATATATATATATATATATATATATATATATATATACAGTATATATATATATATTGTTTGTAGTGAACCATCTTCTAATGCATAGCTGGGGCACATCTTCAGTGATGGTCCTGAGGTCATTGGGCGTTTCGGGCCTTTCGAACATCAGATACCCTCCCTCAGGTGGCCCAGCTGAGGTAGATATAATCACTGTTTCTAAAACTGAAAAAAAAATTTTATGAAAGGCAAAAATGGAGTGTACATCCACAACTTAACTGTTTCACTTAAAAATAAATCCTATACAATAAATAAAAAGTCTGTTCATTTAACCAGTAGCATTTGTCTTTTAAACTACTGGGACACTATGTATAAAGAAGCATCCTTTTCTTTTTGCACATGTTATTTGGCAGCGACATATGCCTATAGGGACCAAACATGAGAGCCACTTGTTTCAGTGAAAGGAGGAGAGCTTCACCTCCAACACACAGTCTTGGCTGAACGGCCAGTGAAATGCTATTCGTCTGCAGGAACTTGTCATCTTCCTTTGCTTCAGGACTGAACACAGCTCATGGATCTGAGTCTTATCTCTGCTTCTTTCTTTCTCTGCATCCACATCCTTCTATTCTATGTTAGCGGTGCGTATAGTGACATGCACTAGTCCATGTTTTTGCAGTTGTTCGGTGAGTATTTAAACCCAAATTCGTCCGTAAACCTCTAGCCAAAGTCTCCCTAAACAGAAGGGCTGTGGCTGCAGTATATTTGTGACACCTCTGTACCTCTTGCACCTTCTGCACGTCTGCACAGAAACTGCTCAGAAATACAACAGTGCCCTCACTTGCTCCACAGTGGAACGGCATCAACAAGACGCCATCATCTGAGCACATGAAGTATAAAAATGGGCTATGGGAATTTGTCAGGGGTTGAATTTGGGCAGGAGATGCTTGAGGTGATTTGTGGTGGATTTTTTTTGGACATGTGTGAAGAGGTTGACAGTGTTGCAGGGTTTGCAGAACTCCCTGGTTAACAAGGCATAGAGAAGATGCCTCCAAGGAAATAGAGTTATCCTACAGGAAAAGAGGTGAATGCTGACACGGTGGAAATTAATTCCTGCTTGAAATACCTGTGGCTGGTGTGTGTGATGAATTTGTCGCAGGAATTAAACACTGTTGCTTTGATGTCTATTTCACCAACTGTTATAGTGGTTACAATTTTTTTTAAAAAAGGGTATTATACAAAGAGAATCCTCTATTTCATGGTAAAAATCTAAATTGAGCTAAAAATCAAATGTACTTTTCTAATTTCTAGTCAAAATATCTCATTATAATGACTTTAATGTTGTTTGTGACTGTAATTCAGTTGCAAGTGAAAGGTTCAAGGTTCTTTATTTTGTTACTCCTTTGGTATAAATACAAAAGAAATATAATATTAATAACAATATTTTATATTGTACCCCTATAGGTTAAAAGCAGTGTGGGGTTACAACATTATAGATAAGACAACTCCATTACAGTAGATTAAAATAACAGCATCTATGAAAAATAATATATCATCTTTTTTTTTTTATTTTTGATTTCATTTTTAACCCTCCTTTTAAGTTAATTTGTCAGGAACAGCAATGTTGTTCTGGGTCAGTTTAATTATCCAAAAGATGTTGAAAAAAAGCCAAAATTGTTAATATTTCATTACTAATTCCATCACTAATTATTCTATCAATATTTAGTGCAACGGTGTTCCTTAAGTCTAAAAGGTAATGATTCTATTAGGAGCATTCACTCATTTTTATTTAAAAAAAACATGATCAAGTTTTAAGTTTCATTTATATCTATATATATATATATATATATATATATATATATATATATTACCCTTCGAGGCAACCTGTGTTGCGATTTAAGGTTATACAAAAATAAAGTGATTGATTGATGACAAAAATACAGCAAAATAGTACTCTTCCAACTGCACCTGTTGGTACTAGTGCCTCATTTTAGTCGTCAAATACGAACTTCTGGCCATCCACACGCTGCTTCCTACTGTAAGGTAAACAGGAAAAGGTGCAGGGAGCAGCTCAAGACGTCGCAAATGATATGTGACATTTTGCGGTAAGTCACAGTGATTGGTTAAAACTGCAACATGACTGAATTTGTGTTGAAGTTGCAAATTGTAACATCGTGAAAGGATTTGAATTAATCTGTGTTAACGCATTAAGTTTGACAACCCTAACAATGACAATAATAATAATAATAAAATAATGATAATAATAATAATTTTAATGGGGGGTGAAAAGGTGACTGACATTTGTAACATTTGACCTGAGTTAACCCCAGTTTGTTTGTGCGGGTTAATTATCACATATGTGGGTGATAATGTTTTTATGTTGTGTGTATGATGACATTTGAGGGATGATTCAGTTACAGTACAGGGCAGTTCACTGGGAGCAGAGGAGACATGTTTCTCCTCTAAACATTTGACTCATCTCCTGCTACATTTAGATTAGTGCACTAGGCAACAAACTGAATAGAATTAATTTTCAATGAGGGTTAATGGCGACACCCTCATGTCCAAACACTGATTACAAGAAACGAGAGCCACAGTGAGATGCACTCCAAATTATTCCGGATTCCTACCACCTCTTCAACACATCAGATGGGAAGTACATTTGTCACAGCCTACCTTCACAGCACCCATTTATACAGGTGGGAAGTAACGAAGTACAAGTACTCTGTTAATCTACTTTTTAGATATCTGTATTTACTTGAGTATTTATCAGTTATTATTATTAGTTTTTGCTTGTACTCCCTACGTTTGTTCATAAATATATGCAATTTATATTCCTTCTAATTATATACTGTAAATAAATGCACTTTATATTCCTTCTAATTATATAAATAAATGCACTTTATATTCCTTCTAATTATATAAATTTATGTACTTTGTACTCCTTACATTTATATAATTATATATATAGATATATAAAACATCCAGCTAGGTTTCGTACCGTTGCTTGTTCTGAAAACATGCAGAAAAAACTAGGCTTTATTTCCACAGAGAGCACAAGAACCAGTTTGATCCAACATTTCTTTAAGTTTGTGCAGCAGCTACTGTGGTAACGTCATCTCTTGTAGATGCTAATGCTAATGCTACTTCAGATTCGTTGCAATAGGGGATGGGTTTAACTCCAGATAGGTGACGCTAAAGGTGACGCTTTTTGTGGGTCCCTTGTTCCTTTCATTGTTTTCTGTGAATGAGGTATGCAGCCAATGGAGGTGACGGACCACTGTCAAAGGCAGCATGTGTCGGTTACTCGGGGTGACCCATAAGATTCCAAAAGGAGCGTGAAAAAGTGGTTTTCAGTGGAGTGACACCTTTAAAGGGACTTATTACATTTGAAGATGTCTGAAGAATCATGGAGGAAAGCAGTCACAAAAAAACTTGATAAAGGCTACATATTTTCCATGAGGAATTTGTCCATAAGTATCAAGGTAAGGAGAGAGCACTGGAGCTAACTGCTAACTGCTAACTGCTACTAAACTGAAAACTAGGACCACAAATTATTAGTATGTCCACTTATATCTAGGATTAGGGTTATAGGGTTATGTATGGATAGTATAGAGGACATGGACTATTTCACTATTTTCAATTAGTTCTGTCTATGGTTCAAGTCAATGTCTTGTTAGCATAATGTTAACGTTAGCTGAATGCTATCATCATCACTTAACATTTTTCTCTGGCAATGTCTGTTTATGTTGGTGTTTGCTTGCCATAGTGTCAAATGTCGTAGACAGGTTTTTGTGAGGGCTAGATGCTAACCATCACAAAGGAAAAACTAGAAACGCATTTTGAGAACACAGACCTGCGCCAAATTAAATTAATTTAACTAAAATATACATTATTTTTTGCTAAAACAAGAATTTAGGGAGGTTGCCCATTGAAATATAAAAATTATAAGAACTAAACGGAAAATAAATGTCAATATTTCAGGTCTATAAACTGTTCGTCAAGCCAAAATGAAATAAAATAAACTGAAATAATTCACAAATCAAAGTGTCCGACTGTAAAAGTGTCGGGAAATGACTGTTTTGGAGGTTTTTGTAGAAAAATAACTGTTTAAAGCCGCTGTGAAAATGACTTTCTCTGCTCCGTTCGGATGTTAGAGGCAGAGAATATGAATAATAATTGTTTTTGGTCATTTTTTTCATTTCTGTTGACTTTGAAGTTCTTTTTGTAAAGTGAAATAAAAAAAGGAAAATTAAAAGAAAAGGCAGTATAATTCAAATTGTCAAATAAACCAGTCATTTTTTGTTTTTTAATTCCCATTCATAAACAGAAAATCCAAATACCAAAATATACACGGACCGTTTCATTGTCTGATTTTTGGTTTTGTTTTGAACAACAAATGTATGAATGATACACAGATTAACACTAACTCTGTGCATGTCTTACATTGTCGGGAACCCATTAACACATTCATTAACATTACAGAGGATGCTTCTTCAAACATCTGACTAACTGCGCCACACCAAAGGCATTTGCTACTTTCCACAAAAAGAAGGAGGGGGCATATATTATGTTAAATCCAGGGCATAAGTTATTAAATCATAAGAATAAAAATGAGTTTTGTTGATACTGTCTCATAGGACATGGAGGAAACCAAAACAGAGCAAAGAAAGATGTTTATCCTTAATTCTTTTAGCCTGTAAGAAGGGTAATATATCTGTGTATGTGCCAGATGGGTAAATAAGGGGAAATTAAAAATTACATATACAGCATATCAGCTTAATTAGTTCGTGTGTTTCCAGGCTGTTGCATCGCTCCTGGAAAAATAGAATTAAAAAAAAAAAAAAAAAAAATGCTAAAACTCACTACAAGAGAGCGCAAACATTTGTCAAGGCCAACGGTCCACCGCTCATCTCATCCCATAATATTATTGCATCACAGTCAAACCTCAGTTTATGTCCAATTCTTTTTCTTCTTCTTCTTCTGGTCAGCTGGGTGCTTTGGTTGATGTGACTGATTGTTGCCACGGTAACGGAGGTCTTGGTTCTGGCTCTTTAGTTGGGGCAGTGATGAAGTGTGTACAGAACAGAACACAAATAACTAAAAAAAAAAAACGAGACAAAAATTAACATTACTGGCATAGTATTTGGATAAAATTGTATTTTTAATCTCATCTGGTTATTTTTTAATTAATTTAGATTTTCATCTTTAGTCTGCCCAGTTTGCCTCCTCTCTCTCTCTCTCTCTCTCGCTCCCTGTCTCTCTCTCTCTCTCTGTTTCTCTTCCATTCTCTCTCTGTCTCTCTCCCTCTCTTCCATTCTCTCCCTCTTTGTCTCTCGCACCCTCTCTCTCTCTCTCTCTCTCTCTTCCATTCTCTCTGTCTCTCTCCCATGCTCTCTGTCTCTCTCTCTCTTCCATTCTCTCTCTCTGTTTCTCTCCCTCTCTTCCATTCTCTCCCCCTCTGTCTCTCGCACCCTGTCTCTCTCTGTGTCTCTCTCTCTCTCTCTCTCTCTCTCTCTCTCTCTCTCTCTCTCTCTCTCTCTCTCTCTCTCTCTCTCTCTCTTCCATTCTCTCTGTCTCTCTCCCATGCTCTCTGTCTCTCTCTCTCTTCCATTCTCTCTCTCTGTCTGTCTCTCTCTGTCTCTCTCTCTCTCTCTCTCTCTCTCTCTCTCTCTCTCTGTCTCTCTTCCATTCTCTCTGTCTCTCTCTCTCTGTCTCTCTTCCTTTCTCTCTCTCTGTCTCTCTCTCTGTCTCTCTTCCATTCTCTCTGTCTCTCTCTCTGTCTCTCTCTCTCTGTCTATCTTCCATTCTCTCTTTCTCATTTAGTCTCATTTACATAATAAGTATTTTGATCATAACCCTTATTTATATATTTATTTTCCCTCTCTCTCTTATTTTTTGGATAAGCCCACCACAACATTCACACTACGTACACACAACACTGATTCAAACGTCACCTGCTCGGTTACACATTTTGTTGTTTTTTCTTTTCTTTCTTTTCTTTTTTTTATTGAATTATTTTTCTCAGCAATGCAGCAAAGACAAGGACAATTTAAAGTAGAAGACATCAGTAGTGCATAGGATACTGAAAAATAAACCACAATGAGACAAAAAAAAGGGGGGGGACACCCAAAATAATAATCACACACAAACATAAAAATAAAATAAATTAATGAAAACATAAATTAAAAGTGAATGAATCATTTTGTTGCTTGTCTACATTACACTCCCTCCAGACACACACACTATGACTAAATGTGAAATAACAGACAAACATAGAAACAAAGCACTAAATAACATATTATAATTTATTGGCTATGACAGAGCAGGTGTGTTTAATTGCCTGTACTATAAAGGTGAATAAGGTTTATTTCAGGGTGTGAATATGGATATCATATATATATATATTCATGTCCACACCCTGAAATACACCTTATTCACCTTTAATAATGCATGACTAAATACATTTCAATGACAGAATCCACAAAGTAGTAGTGGTCATATTGACAATTATGATTTATTTCATCATGTCAAGGAAATGTAACACTTTATTATACAGATATTTAAATCTATATCCAGATCCGGACCAGTTTCTGACATTACATTATTAATATTCAAGTTAACATTATAGTTAATACACTGTAGATTTTGCAGTGTTAATTTGGAGAGAATGGGACCAAATACACTCTAGAAGAAGTTAAATAAACTCTCTAAGTGTTGATTTAACACTGCAAAATTTACTGTGTATCACGAGTTGTAATGTATTTAAAATAAATAAATAAATAGTTATGTTTTGCCTGGTGAGGGGGTTGAGCATGATCTGGTGGTCTATAATGCACTGGGGTAAACATTTGTATTGTTTGTAATTGGGTTTTTTGTTTGTTTGTTTGTTTGTTTGTCACTTGGTGTTGCTTTAATAAAGGTACAAAAAAAAAAGCACATTCATCCTGTCGTCATATTCACCTCTTTATGGAACTATCGACCTACTGCACTCATACTGCTAATCTCAACATGACTGAACTCTGACTATAACAGGACAAATAGACTGACTTTATAATCACAACAAACATTATATTTATATTCATATAGTTTTGCTGACGACAAACCTGACATCTTCGGTAAGGTGTGTGTTTGCTACACTGCATCATCGTCACTGTCTCTGAGGACAGGAAACTGAGAGAGGAACACAAACACAAAAGAAAAGAGCTGCAGAGGTAGTGGATCCATCATATTCCTGTGGTACTAAAATGTGGAGCTATTTATAGTTCATCCAGACCTTCCTGTGAAACGGGTCAGCTCTACAGTAAACAGTTAGTTAGCTCTCATTGGATTTTTATGGGAGAATATTTACAAAACACAACTGAAATATTCCATTGGCTTTTATTGTGTTAAACCCTATTCAGAATTAACTAGTTTAGTATAGAATAGAATAGAATAGAATAGAATAGAATAGAATAGAATAGAATAGAAGAACTTTATTGATCCTGTAATTGGGAAATTGATTCATAACAGCAACATCCACATACACAGATAAACAGTGAGGTGCAAAACAAGTAACTATGGTGCAATAACGTATTAAAGTGACAGTAATGTACACAATAAAATAATACATTCAATTCACTGTTATTTGTACAACTTGCAAAAAAGTTACGAGGTTGCATTGCATCATGGTGCACTGATATCAACAAAAACTGTCTGAATGTGTATGGGAGAATGCTGAAGCTAATGCTGAAGCTAATGCTGAAGTGTACCGTGTACAGATCAGAGGTCATATGCTTCTCTCACCAGTGAGCATTTCTTGTATGGTGCCACAGGGCAATTAATTTGTCACTCACAAGATACGTTTGAAGGTGTCACTCTGCTGAAAACCACTTTTCCACGCTCCTTTTGGAATCCGATGGGTCACCCCGACTTACCAACACATGCTGCCTTTGACAGTGGTTCGTCACCTCCACTGGCTGCATACTGCATTCACAGAAAACAACAAGAGGAATAAGGAACCCAGAAAAAAGGCGGTCCGTCTGACATCATATGGACTTTAGTGTCACCCACGTGGGGCTAAGCCTGTCCCCGGTTGTGAATCTGAAATAGCAGTAGCATTAGCATCTACAAGAGAAGACAGCACCACAGTAGCTGCTGCACCAACTGGAAAAAAATGTCGGATCAAACTGGTTCATGTGCACGTTTTCAGAACAGGCAACAGCACGAAACCTAGCTAGATGCTACTCTGGTAAAGGTAAATACACATATAGCAAGGGGAGTGGGGAGTGTTCCTTCATGCATTCTGAGACAATCAGAGACGTCTCATCACCGCGTCATGGACATATATGAGGAAGTACCAGTAAACTCTGTTGTTCAACCTCGAGTCATTTTTCTACTGCGAAAAAACAGCTGGAAACAAAGCAATCTGGATGTTTTTTTTAAAATAGAACCAACACACAATGTATTCAATAGCATTGGAAGAACAAAACGATATTAATGAAATAACGATGGAATGACTCCTTTAGTAGTCGCCCAAATTAGCCCAAGAGTCGTTAAGTCATTAAAGGTGGCCAAATGTTGCTGAATCTACCGACAAACTCGCTAAATTGACAACACTAGTATCCTGGGTGTGATTTAACAGATCCTGCCTCACATATCCTAGTTTTCATCTTAATATTTTCATTGATAATATAAGCAAACACCAATTGCATGTTCTCAAAATGTTTTGAAGAACAGGATTCAATTGACTTTATTAAGGAATTTAAGCGAAATTACGAGGAAGTTTAAGGAGTTAATGAAGAAACACACATTACACAATTCTATTTTTTGGACATTTAGCAAATATCAGTAAAGGTTTGTGCACATATCCAATTACCTACAGGATGATGACACCTAAATTGTTGTTCATGAGCAGAAGAATCAGTCAGTCATTCAGTCAGGCAGTAAAGTCAACACAGAGGCGAAACTGAAGGCGATGAAGACACGCTGTAAGATTATCAAAGGCAGCAGAGGGCTGAGTATTCAAAGGCTTTTGTAGACGCACGCCAAACAACAACAGCGAGGAGGGGATTGAGTGTGTGGGGGGTCAGATGGGCGGGAAAATGAGTGGGAGACAGACAGAGGAAAACAAATGAAGAGATGTGGCTCTGATATGATTTAGAATGAAACCAACTCTGCTGGCAGTCACATGGGAATTCTATGTCTGAATGATTAGGTGTGTGAGACTGAGTGAGAGTGGGGAAAAAGTGTGTGTGTGCACTTTTATTCCTATCTTTATGGGGACAGTGGGGGAAAAAAAGGGTTTAGTTTCTTTATTTTTCAGTATTTTTTTTTTATTTTAATCTATTTTTTAAATATATTTTATTTTATTTATTAATTTAAATTAATGTATTTTATTTTAAAATCATTTTTATTTATTAATTTTTATTTAAGTTTTTTATTTACATTTATTTTTTAATTTTTTAAGATAATATATATAAGATAAAAGATGCATTTACACTCACCACCCAATGGTAACTTGATTACAAACTTGGTCCTCATGACACATTTAAGTGTGTGTGTGTGTGTGTGTGTGTGTGTGTTTGTATTCCTATTCTTATGGGGACATTGATATGTTTATACAGTCACTTCATGGGGACCTCTGACACTATGGAGACCAAAATTCAGGTCCCCATACGGGTTAAATATAAATAAAGGTCCCCACTAGTAAAGTAGAAATGACGTGGCTCAATAAATACTTTTTTTTTTCAGAAGTCCCCATAAAGGATGGGAGAAACAGACGCAAAGCAAAACATGTCTTTTTCAAAGTTGTTCACTTTAAAGAGAAATATGATTTATTTGTATGTATTTTTTTCTGAATTATGTATTAAATTTTTTCACTTAATTATTATGTTTTTAAAATATTATTTTATTATTATTATTTAGTAATTTATTTTATTTTTTAAATATCTTAAAATGTTTTTTATTCATTTTTATTTATATATTTTTAAATTGAATTTAAATCATTATTTTTTTATTTCATTTACTTAAAAAAAACTCACTACCCAATGTCTACTTGATTACATACTTGGTCCTCATGAGACAGGTAAACGTGTGTGTGTGTGTGTGTGTGTGTGTATCTGCACTGCAGTGTACTCACATGGGAAGTTTCTCCCAGGGGCTCTTGTTTGTTTCCCATCTGTCAAACCGTATATGGGAAATATTTAAAATATATTCAGACAGACATCTCGTTGGTGATGATGAACTTCGGAGGTCACACCATCTCCAGAGGAAACAATGTTTACTGTGCCAAAGATTTTATATAATAAGCAGTTTAATATTTATACCAGGATGTACAGCTTACAGCCGGAAGTTTACATACGCTCATTATGGACGTGTGCATTTACGCCTTCTACTTTATTAGGAGCGTATATAAATGTCTGACGCAACCATATATATGTCTAATAGTTTGTTTTTCTTATTCTGATATTAACATAGAGCCAACGCTGCACAAATAAACAAGAGCAGAGTTATGATATTCTTGAACTATGTATCCATGCGGTCCACACAGACGCATTATTTTTTTGTCCTTTAAGCTTTTGTTATGAAAATCTTGATCTAAATCTATTTAGAGCACAAACCAATGTCACAAAATAATCTATTAATGCTGGGAAAAAAATACATCTGACCAAGATTTTTTTCTCATTTCTAGTCCACTTATAATTATGCATAATCACCTAAAGAGGAACTTTTCAGTGAGATTTAAAGAAGTTATTTTTAGATACAATGAAAAATCTTATTTCAAGAAATAAAAGATCATTTTCACTTGTTCCACTGGAAAAAAACTTTTCTTAATTCAAGAGGCACATGTTTACATTGCAATTGTTTTTCAGCATTTTATAGCCATTCTATCTACCTGTCTGTCTGTCTGTCTGTCTCTCTCATTCTCTGCC
>CM035792.1:9044196-9059644 GCA_020466265.1 Siphamia tubifer | reverse complement strand
CTTCCATAATCTTATTGAAGAGATTTAATGCATTCTTCACTGTGAGATGTGTAAATTATTTAAAATATCTAAGGATTATTACCAAATAAATGATTCATTGCTTAGAAATGCAACATGTGAGATAGAAAAAAAACAATGAGAAGAAATCTGATAAATCATAAATAATTACTGAAATGTGAAAATCCTCACATATGAGCTTACAGCTATTAGTAGAATGGATGATCAAAGTATCTAAACCTATTTAATAGTTAATTTTCTATTTAAAAAAAAAAAAATTTCAAGGTAATCATTTAAAAGACTTAATTTTTCCAGTGTTCTTGCATCATCTTCAGCTCCACCTGTTCCTGTTCACTGGGTAGATAACACCAACACATCAGCTGTTTTACCCCCCCCCCCCCCCCCCCCACAATGCGCACAGTGACAGGCATTTTAATTGGCTTTCTCTGAAGACTTACAGTTAATAAAATCATAGATTTAATTAATCACTCCAAGCAGTGAGGGAAGAAAAGGTTAAGTTTTCATGATTTTTTATTTTTTTAATTCATAATCATTAATTCTAAATAAAGTATTTCAGAATGAAAGAAATTTCCTTAGTGTTTTCATGGAAATGATAATGCTAAATAATATATACATTATTATTATTATACAACATTCACCACTCTAAAGTAGTACAACAATAATGTTGACAGCACTTACCTCTGATATTAGATTATATAATGTTCAATTAATACATATATATATATATATATATATATATATATATATATATACATATTTATACTGTTATTCTTATTTATCTCATCTCGCATAGTTTTATCCCTTCTGTATATATTTTTCACCCCTGTATGTTCTGTATAGTGTTCATAGGATACAGTCTTATTCTTTACATCTGTGTTTGTTCTAATATTATTTATTATATATATGTTTCTTCTATTTTCTGTCCCTCTATTGCTCTATATCGCTGGCTACTGTGACGTGTGAATTTAACTTAACTTAACTTAACTTAACTTAACTTAACTTAACTTACCACCTCCACCAAGGAGGTTATGTTTTCGCCGCAGTTTCTGTTAGCTAACAAGATAACTGAAAATGTTATGGACAGATGTTAACAGATCCTGTCCATAAGGTTTTCAGTTATCTTGCTAACTGACAGACGGACATACAAACAAACTCTGCCAAAAACATAACCTCCTTGGTGGACCTCTCTTCCTTGGTGGAGTTTTTCACTCTGACTGCTTTTCTATTCTTATCTTAAATAAAGATTTCATTGGAAACTCACTGTCTAAAAAAACTTTTTAAACCCACTAACAAACAGTGGGAAAGGTGCACTGACTGACGGGCTTCACCAGTGTAAAGACTTGAAACTACCCCCCATTTCAATTTACCCCCTAGTAATCTGAAACCGATGTCAGATTACCTGCCCCCTTGCTATTCACATTACCCCTTCATTAGTACAGATGTATCATCCATATCATCCATATATATATATGACTTATATATATATATATCAGTGCCTGTCAAACTTCTTACCCTTAAAAGTAGATGAGTAAGTTGGTGGGAAAGGTCAAAGGTCATATTGTTACAACTACTTATCAGTCGCGTTTTATTAGAATTTGTATGACTTGAATTTCTGATAAATATCAAACTGTCTAATTCACATGAACATTTGATACATGATAGAACATGATAAAGAGGCTGGTGTCTGCTAACAATAAATTATTATATATCAAACAATACAACCTTTAATTGAGTAGATGTTTGTGAGTCCTTTGTAAATTAATTTCCAAAAAGTGCATTAGAAGTAATTCAACAAACAGTAAAACATATTAATAGTTTAATTTTAAAAAAAAAGGAATTGCTAAGTAATTTGAGGGGGTAATCTGAAATCAAGGGGGGTATCTTGAAATCACTTTCAGGTTACCCCTGGGGCTAAATTAAGATTCATTTCAAGTTACCCCTGGTGATCTGAAGAGGCGTTCAAATTACCAGGGGGGTAAGGTGAATGGGGGTAGCTTGAAGTCTTCACACCAGGCTTTAATTGAATTTTAATTGAATTTTAATAGACCTTAGCTCAGTGGTGTCAGCTAAATTTGATCTGAAGTGAACCAGTGAAATAATAACATAAGTACAATAACAACAATAAGACATAAATAATGTCAACTCCAAACTTTTTTCGATATTTTAAAGTGAAAAAGTAAAATTAAACAATTAATTTTTTATATTGACAGATGATCATTTCAAACATTGTGGAAGAATAACCTACGTGTGACTTTTTACTGTGCAATATGTTATCTTTTATAACTTTTATAACGGTTTCAAATTTCGATGTGAAATCAATGACAACAAAGTCTATTGTATTCTATGGTTTAACATAAAACATAATAAGTAATCCAGTGATGCATGAATTATGTAAAGTTTTTCTGTAAAATAAAAAAAAAAACTGAACTGAACTGAACTGAACTGAACTGAGAACATTAGTGAAGATTTGTTTATCTCCCAAGTGTTTGTATTCCTCTTTAAAACATGAAAAGATCTATGTGATTAAACAGTTTGTAATGAACCTATTTTTTTTATGGAGTTATAAAAATGTCCACTCAGCTGGAAAACATGCGCTTAAGATTTGAACCAAAGAAACATGTATTTAAAACACAATATCAGAACACTGACATGAAAAAAGAAATTAATGCAGTTTTGTTTCAGAAGAATCTAAACATGTTAGTGCAGATCAGATATTAAGAACAGACCAGTTACAGTAATGATATGAACTAAAACAACTAAACCCGATGAATATATAAGAGAACAACTGTAGAAGAACTGTCCACTGGAGTGACCAGTATGTGTCAAAGGGTTAATATCAGAGCTCATATCTATCCATTTAACATGTTTTAAATAAAATAAAAATAAAATCACTTCAGTTCTTACATCAATGTCATTGCACTGACAAAAAACAGTAGTTATATTCATTCCATGTTCCAAAAACATGAAGAAAAATAAGATACATGATCCAAAACATATGCAAAACTGTGAATATAAATATATATATATATATATATATATTATATATATATATATATATATATATATATATATATATATATATATATGCAGCTAAAAGACATATTCAACAGTTTCAACAAAACTGTAAACGACTGTTACATTTAATTGTTAAAGATTAGATTAGATTAATTGTGGATTAATCTGTGTGTAAATACCTTCATTTTGACAAATAAATGTAATCATAATAATAACAATAATATGTGTTCTACATTAACAATATAATATTTATTCAATATTTCTGGTAATATTCAATTAAATTGTATTTATAGAGCCTCAAATTACAACAAGGTCATCTCGTAGGGCTTTATTAGAAAAAACAATAACATAAATAGATAATATAATATAAACAGACTATTTTTTTTATCTATACTTGAGTTCATAGGGTTCATACCTAGTGTAGTGCTGGTTATCTGTCAGTCATTCACTTGACATTGTACCAATTCAGCACAAACATCCATACTGTGCTCCACCATCACCACTTCAGGTAATGTGTATTTGAGTCACATTTGCCTTCTTTCTTGTGGCCTGTAATAAATGGTAAATGGAGTGCATTTATATCTCTCTTAGTGGTGCCCAGAGCGCTTTACAATGTGCTGTTCTCACACTCACTCACTAGTGTCCGCTGAGCTGCCAATGCACGCCACTAGCCTGCCCACTGGGACTAACTCCTGCTTCAGTGTCTTGCCCAAGGACACTTGGACATATGAACAGGAGGAGAGAGAACCATCAACCCTGCAGTTTGTGGACGACCTGCAGTCATACATGACCATACGATTATTAACACAACACACACATTAGAGCGTTACAGAAGAACGAGATTACTAACAATAGGAACAGTTTGCCCTGTTTACATAGAAGGTTTTATTCCTGTTTAATTCAGAATAAAGGTTAATTCTGCTTTAATATCACCATATAACCTAATATTTTTTTTACCCAGCTATCGCGATATTTTTTTAAAAACACGAATAGTCATAATTAGAGTTGCCAAGCATTTTGTCATTTTACAAATACATATTACTTTACACCACAGTATCCCTTATGCTAAAGAATATTATTATTATTATTATTATTATTATTATTATTATTATTATTATTATTATTATTATTATTATTATTATTATTATTATTATTATTATTATTATTATTATTATTATTATATGTTTTCCCCCTGTTTGTTATATCTGATTATGGCAGATGTTAGTGTCTGTAACACTACTTGGATGTTTTTTATTTAAAAAACAAACATTTGTACAAACCAAGCCTATTAGTTTTTCTATATTGATAAGAGTATTACAATGAATTTCAATGACACAAAATATGCAATTAAACTGTGATTAATCGCAACCTAACTATTGCATTATGTGATTTATCGATTGACTAGTTTTTAAAAATGTCGGTTGAGAATCGGGTCGGGGGTGAGTCCTTTTCAAATATTTTCCCTGCGGTCCAAGTTGCAGATGGGTTAGTTTAAAAAATGTTGTGGGTCGTTTATACATCGACCCACACATCATTGATATATATCAGTGATGCCGCGGGTGCCCGCGGTCATCTGCAGTTACGGGTCATTAAAAATTATTTTAAATTATATTCGGGTCGGGTTGTTTGTTGTTTGAGATAAACATTCAAATAACTGGTAAATACACTTTATTAACTGAATGTCCATGAAGGTAACATACAATCTCATCAGTATCCTACAGTATGGAGGGAGGTTAGAGAGAAAGTTGAGTTGTTAGAGTGGAAGCTCCGTAAACATAGAACAAAAACAGTAGCTAAGGTTTGGGACACATCACATCACAAGATGATGAGCAGTTCCCAGTGTTTTTGTTTCCATGGAAACCAGGTTCAAATGTTTCTTTAGGTGTTACAGGCTGCTGACCCCAATGACAACGGATTTTAACACGGAAATAAATGCAGGTATGTGAGTTAAGGTCATGTGATGTCCTAAAGGACCATTGATTAAATTTTTAAAATGCGGGTCAAGAAGCGGGTCTTGTCTGTTCTTTTCAAATATTTTTTTCTGCGGTCTGAGCCATACATGGGTTAGTTAAAAAAAGCGGTCGGTTGCGGGTCGTTTATATGTCGACTCGTGCATCACTGATATATATATATATATATATGTATATATATATATATATATATATATATATAAATGTTCCTCTCGCCCCATGTGGGCGGTGTCTCCTTCAGACTCGGGTCCTCTACCAGAGGCCTGGGAGCCTGAGGTTTTGTGCAGGATCTTAGCTGTTCCTAGCAATGCGCTCTTTTGTACAGAGATCTCTGATGTTGTTCCTGGTATCTGCTGGAGACATTCTCCCAGCTTGGGGGTCACTGCCCCTAATGCTCCGATTACTACTGGTCCCACCGTTCCCTTCACACTCCACATTTTCTCTAACTCCTCTTTCAGCCCTTGGTATTTCTCAAGCTTCTCATGTTCTTTCTTTCTGATGTTGCTATCACTGGGGACTGCTACATCTATCACCACCACTGTCTTCTCATCTTTATCCACCACCACTATGTCAGGCTGATTGGTCATCACCATCTTGTCAGTCTGGATCTGGAAGTCCCACAGGATCTTGGCCCGTTTGTTCTCTGTCACCTTTGGGGGGTTCTCCCATCTTGACCCTGGGACCTCCAGTCCATACTCTTTACAGATGTTCCTGTACAGTATGTCCTCTACCTGGTTATGCCTCTCCAGGTATGCCTTGCCTGCCAGCATCTTACACCCTGCTGTGATGTGCTGGATATATATATATATATATATATATATATATATATATATATATATATATATATATACAGTATATATATATATATATATATTATATATTGTTTTGTAGTGAACCATCTTCTAATGCATAGCTGGGGCACATCTTCAGTGATGGTCCTGAGGTCATTGGGCGTTTCGGGCCTTTCGAACATCAGATACCCTCCCTCAGGTGGCCCAGCTGAGGTAGATATAATCACTGTTTCTAAAACTGAAAAAAAAAATTTATGAAAGGCAAAAATGGAGTGTACATCCACAACTTAACTGTTTCACTAAAAATAAATCCTATACAATAAATAAAAAGTCTGTTCATTTAACCAGTAGCATTTGTCTTTTAAACTACTGGGACACTATGTATAAAGAAGCATCCTTTTCTTTTTGCACATGTTATTTGGCAGCGACATATGCCTATAGGGACCAAACATGAGAGCCACTTGTTTCAGTGAAAGGAGGAGAGCTTCACCTCCAACACACAGTCTTGGCCTGAACGGCCAGTGAAATGCTATTCGTCTGCAGGAACTTGTCATCTTCTTTTGCTTCAGGACTGAACACAGCTCATGGATCTGAGTCTTATCTCTGCTTCTTTCTTTCTCTGCATCCACATCCTTCTATTCTATGTTAGCGGGTTGCGTATAGTGACATGCACTAGTCCATGTTTTTGCAGTTGTTCGGTGAGTATTTAAACCCAAATTTGTCCGTAAACCTCTAGCCAAAGTCTCCCTAAACAGAAGGGCTGTGGCTGCAGTATATTTGTGACACCTCTGTACCTCTTGCACCTTCTGCACGTCTGCACAGAAACTGCTCAGAAATACAACAGTGCCCTCACTTGCTCCACAGTGGAACGGCATCAACAAGACGCCATCATCTGAGCACCTGAAGTATAAAAATGGGCTATGGGAATTTGTCAGGGGTTGAATTTGGGCAGGAGATGCTTGAGGTGATTTGTGGTGTATTTTTTTTGGACATGTGTGAAGAGGTTGACAGTGTTGCAGGGTTTGCAGAACTCCCTGGTTAACAAGGCATAGAGAAGATGCCTCCAAGGAAATAGAGGTTATCCTACAGGAAAAGAGGTGAATGCTGACATGGTGGAAATTAATTCCTGCTTGAAATACCTGTGGCTGGTGTGTGTGATGAATTTGTCGCAGGAATTAAACACTGTTGCTTTGATGTCTATTTCACCAACTGTTATAGTGGTTACAATTTTTTTTTAAAAGGGTATTATACAAAGAGAATCCTCTATTTCATGGTAAAAATCTAAATTGAGCTAAAAATCAAATGTACTTTTCTCATTTCTAGTCAAAATATCTTATTATAATGACTTTAATGTTGTTTGTGACTGTAATTCAGTTGCAAGTGAAAGGTTCAAGGTTCTTTATTTTGTTACTCCTTTGGTATAAATACAAAAGAAATATAATATTAATAACAATATTTTATATTGTACCCCTATAGGTTAAAAGCAGTGTGGGGTTACAACATTATAGATAAGACAACTCCATTACAGTAGATTAAAATAACAGGCATCTATGAAAAAAAAAATTCAATAAATGTGCAATGTATACCTGGGAAATCTCCTTTTAGTGCAATAATATATCATCTTTTTTTTAAATTTTTGATTTCATTTTTAACCCTCCTATTAAGTTAATTTGTCAGGAACAGCAATGTTGTTCTGGGTCAGTTTAATTATCCAAAAGATGTTGAAAAAAAGCCAAAATTGTTAATATTTCATTACTAATTCCATCACTAATTATTTCTATCAATATTTAGTGCAACGGTGTTCCTTAAGTCTAAAAGGTAATGATTCTATTAGGAGCATTCACTCATTTTTATTTAAAAAATACATGATCAAATTTTAAGTTTCATTTAGATATATATTACCCTTCGAGGCAACCTGTGTTGCGATTTAAGGCTATACAAAAATAAAGTGATTGATTGATGACAAAAATACAGCAAAATAGTACTCTTCCAACTGCCACCTGTTGGTACTAATGCCTCATTTAGTCGTCAAATACAAACTCCTGGCCATCCACACGCTGCTTCCTACTGTAGAAGGTAAACAGGAAAAGGTGCAGGGAGCAGCTCAAGACGTCGCAAATGATATGTGACATTTTGCGGTAAGTCACAGTGATTGGTTATAAACTGCAACATGGCGCTGAATTTGTGTTGAAGTTGCAAATTGTAACATCGTGAAAGGATTTGAATTAATCTGTGTTAACGCATTAAGTTTGACAACCCTAACAATGACAATAATAATAATAATAAAATAATGATAATAATAATAATAATAATAATTTTAATGGGGGGTGAAAAGGTGACTGACATTTGTAACATTTGACCTGAGTTAACCCCAGTATTGTTTGTGCGGGTTAATTATCACATATGTGGGTGATAATGTTTTTATGTTGTGTGTATGATGACATTTGAGGGATGATTCAGTTACAGTACAGGGCAGTTCACTGGGAGCAGAGGAGACATGTTTCTCCTCTAAACATTTTGACTCATCTCCTGCTACATTTAGATTAGTGCACTAGGCAACAAACTGAATAGAATTAATTTTTCAATGAGGGTTAATGGCGACACCCTCATGTCCAAACACTGATTACAAGAAACGAGAGCCACAGTGAGATGCACTCCAAATTATTCTCGATTCCTACCACCTCTTCAACACATCAGATGGGAAGTACATTTGTCACAGCCTACCTTCACAGCACCCATTTATACAGGTGGGAAGTAACGAAGTACAAGTACTCTGTTAATCTACTTTTTAGGTATCTGTATTTACTTGAGTATTTATCAGTTATTATTATTAGTTTTTGCTTGTACTCCCTACGTTTGTTCATAAATATATGCAATTTATATTCCTTCTAATTATATAAATAAATGCACTTTATATTCCATCTAATTATATAAATTTATTGTACTTTGTACTCCTTACATTTATATAATTATATATATAGATATATAAAACATCCAGCTAGGTTTCGTACCGTTGCTTGTTCTGAAAGCATGCAGAAAAAACTAGGCTTTATTTCCACAGAGAGCACGTGAACCAGTTTGATCCAACATTTCTTTAAGTTTGTGCAGCAGCTACTGTGGTAACGTCATCTCTTGTAGATGCTAATGCTAATGCTACTTCAGATTCACTGCAATAAGGGATGGGTTTTAACTCCACATAGGTGACGCTAAAGGTGACACTTTTTGTGGGTCCCTTGTTCCTTTCATTGTTTTCTGTGAATGAGGTATGCAGCCAATGGAGGTGACGGACCACTGTCAAAGGCAGCATGTGGTCGGTTACTCGGGGTGACCCATCACATTCCAAAAGGAGCGTGAAAAAGTGGTTTTCAGTGGAGTGACACCTTTAAAGGGACTTATTACATTTGAAGATGTCTGAAGAATCATGGAGGAAAGCAAGTCACAAAAAAACTTGATAAAGGCTACATATTTTCCCAATGAGGAATTTGTCCATAAGTATCAAGGTAAGGAGAGGAGCACTGGAGCTAACTGCTAACTGCTACTAAACTGATAACTAGGACCACAAATTATTAGTATGTCCACTTATATCTAGGATTAGGGTTATAGGGTTATGTATGGATAGTAATAGAGGACAGGGACTATTTCACTATTTTCAATTAGTTCTGTCTATGGTTCAAGTCAATGTCTTGTTAGCATAATGTTAACGTTAGCTGAATGCTATCATCATCACTTAACATTTTTCTCTGGCAATGTCTGTTTATGTTGGTGTTTGCTTGCCATAGTGTCAAATGTCGTAGACAGGTTTTTGTGAGGGCTAGATGCTAACCATCACAAAGGAAAAACTAGAAACGCATTTTGAGAACACAGACCTGCGCCAAATTAAATTAATTTAACTAAAATATACATTATTTTTCGCTAAAACAAGAATTTAGGGAGGTTGCCCATTGAAATATAAAAATTATAAGAACTAAACGGAAAATAAATGTCAATATTTCAGGTCTATAAACTGTTCGTCAAGCCAAAATGAAATAAAATAAACTGAAATAATTCACAAATCAAAGTGTCCGACTGTAAAAGTGTCGGGAAATGACTGTTTTGGAGGTTTTTGTAGAAAAATAACTGTTTAAAGCCGCTATGAAAATGACTTTCTCTGCTCCGTTCGGATGTTAGAGGCAGAGAATATGAATAATAATTGTTTTTGGTCGTTTTTTTTTTTCATTTCTGTTGACTTTGAAGTTCTTTTTGTAAAGTGAAATAAAAAAGGAAAATTAAAAGAAAAGGCAGTATAATTCAAATTGTCAAATAAACCAGTCATTTTTTGTTTTTTAATTCCCATCATAAACAGAAAATCCAAATACCAAAATATACACGGACCGTTTCATTGTCTGATTTTTGGTTTTGTTTTGAACAACAAATGTATGAATGATACACAGATTAACACTAACTCTGTGCATGTCTTACATTGTCGGGAACCCATTAACACATTCATTAACATTACAGAGGATGCTTCTTCAAACATCTGACTAACTGCGCCACACCAAAGGCATTTGCTACTCTCCACAAAAGAAGGAGGGGGCATATATTATGTTAAATCCAGGGCATAAGTTATTAAATCATAAGAATAAAAATGAGTTTTGTTGATACTGTCTCATAGGACATGGAGGAAACCAAAACAGAGCAAAGAAAGATGTTTATCCTTAATTCTTTTAGCCTGTAAGAAGGGTAATATATCTGTGTATGTGCCAGTATGGGTAAATAAGGGGAAATTAAAAATTACATATACAGCATATCAGCTTAATTAGTTCGTGTGTTTCCAGGCTGTTGCATCGCTCCTGGAAAAATAGAATTAAAAAAAAAAAAATGCTAAAACTCACTACAAGAGAGCGCAAACATTTGTCAAGGCCAACGGTCCACCGCTCATCTCATCCCATAATATTATTGCATCACAGTCAAACCTCAGTTTATGTCCAATTCTTTTTCTTCTTCTTCTTCTGGTCAGCTGGGTGCTATTGGTTGATGTGACTGATTGTTGCCACGGTAACGGAGGTCTTGGTTCTGGCTCTTTAGTTGGGGCAGTGATGAAGTGTGTACAGAACAGAACACAAATAACTAAAAAAAAAAAAAACAGACAAAAATTAACATTACTGGCATAGTATTTGGATAAAATTGTATTTTTAATCTCATCTGGTTATTTTTTAATTAATTTAGATTTTCATCTTTAGTCTGCCCAGTTTGCCTCCCCTCTCTCTCTCTCTCCTCTCTCTCTCTCTCTCTATCTCTCTCTCCTCTCTCTCTCTCTCTCTCTCTCTCTCTCTCTCCTCTCTCCTCTCTCTCACTCTCTCACTCTCTCCTCTCTCTATCTCTCTCTCTCTCTCTCTCTCGCTCCCTGTCTCTCTCTCTGTCTCTCTTCCTTTCTCTCCTCTGTCTCCCTCTCTTCTCTCTTCCATTTCTCTCCCCTCTCTGCCCCCCCTCTCGCACCCCTGTCTCTCTCTCTGTCTCTCTCTCTCTCTCTTTCCATTCTCTCTGTCTCTCGGTTTCTCTCCCATGCTCTCTGTCTCTCTCTCTCTCTCTTCCATTCTCTCTCTCTGTCTCTGTCTCTCTCTTTCTCTCTCTCTCTCTCTCTTGTCTCCTCTCTTCCATTCTCTCTGTCTCTCTTCACTTTGTCTCTCTCTCTCTCTGTCTCTCTTCCTTTCTCTCTCTCTCTGTCTCTCTCTCTGTCTCTCTTCCATTCTCTCTGTCTCTCTTCCATTCTCTCTTTCTCATTTAGTCTCATTACATAATAAGTATTTTGATCATAACCCTTATTTTATATTTATTTTCCCTCTATCTCTTATTTTGTGGAGAAGCCCACCACAACATTCACACTAACGTACACACACACTGATTCAAACGTCACCTGCTCGGTTACACAATTTGTTGTTTTTTCTTTTCTTTCTTTCTTTTTTTTTTATTGAATTATTTTTCTCAGCAATGCAGCAAAGACAATGGACAATTTAAAGTAGAAGACAATCAGTAGTGCATAGGATACTGAAAAATAAACCACAATGAGACAAAAAAAAAGGGGGAGGCACCCAAAATAATAATCACACACAAACATAAAAATAAAATATATTAATGAAAACATAAATTAAAAAGTGAATGAATCATTTGTTGCTTGTCTACATTACACTCCCTCCAGACACACACACTATGGACTAAATGTGAAATAACAGACATAGAAACAAAGCACTAAATAACATATTATAATTTATTGGTTATGACAGAGGCAGGTGTGTTTAATTGCCTGTACTCATAAAGGTGAATAAGGTTTATTCGGGGTGTGAATATGGATATCATATATATAATATATTCATGTCACACCCTGAAATACACCTTATTCACCTTTAATAATGCATGAATAAATACATTTCAATGACAGAATCCACAAAGTAGTTAGTGGTCATATTGACAATTATGATTTATTTCATATGAAAACGTGTCCAAGGAAATGTAACACTTTATTATACAGATATTTAATTCTATATCCAGGATCCGACCAGTTTCTGACCATTACATTATTAATATTCAAGTTAACATTATAGTTAATACACTGGAGATTTTTGCAGTGTTAATTTGGAGATGAATGGGACCAAATACACTCTAGAAGAAGTTAAATAACTCTCTAAGTGTTGATTAACACTGCAAAATTTACTGTGTATCACGAGTTGTATTGTATTTAAAATAAATAAATAAATAGTTATGTTTTGCCTGGTGAGGGGTTGAGCAATGATCTGGTGGTCTATAATGCACCTGGGTGTAAACATTTGTATTGTTTGTAATTGGTTTTTTGTTTGTTTGTTTGTCACTTGGTGTTGCTTTAATTAAAGGTACAAAAAAAAATAGCACATTCCATCCTGTCGTCATATTCACCTCTTTATGGAACTATCGACATACTGCTAATCTCAACATGACTGAACTCTGACTATACAGGACAAATAGACTGACTTTATAATCACAACAAACATTATATTTATATTCATATAGTTTTGCTGACGACAAACCTGACATCTTCGGTAAGGTGTGTGTTTGCTACACTGCATCATCGTCACTGTCTCTGAGGACAGGAAACTGAGAGAGGACCACAAACACAAAAGAAAAGAAGCTGTGGAGCTATTTATAGTTCATCCAGACCTTCCTGTGAAATGGGTCAGCTCTACAGTAAACAGTTAGTTAGTTAGCTCTCATTGGATTTTTATGGGAGAATATTTACAAAACACAACTGAAATATTCCATTGGCTTTTATTGTGTTAAACCCTATTCAGAATTAACTAGTTTAGTATAGAATAGAATAGAATAGAATAGAATAGAATAGAATAGAATAGAAGAACTTTATTGATCCTGTAATTGGGAAATTGATTCATAACAGCAACATCCACATACACAGATAAACAGTGAGGTGCAAAACAAGTAACTATGGTGCAATAACGTATTAAAGTGACAGTAATGTACACAATAAAATAATACATTCAATTCACTGTTATTTGTACAACTTGCAAAAAGTTACGAGGTTGCATTGCATCATGGTGCACTGATATCAACAAAAACTGTCTGAATGTGTATGGGAGAATGCTGAAGCTAATGCTGAAGCTAATGCTGAAGTGTACCGTGTACAGATCAGAGGTCATATGCTTCTCTCACCAGTGAGCATTTCTTGTATGGTGCCACAGGGCAATTAATTTGTCACCTACAAGATACATTTGAAGGTGTCACTCTGCTGAAAACCACTTTTCCACGCTCCTTTTGGAATCCGATGGGTCACCCCCGACTTACCAACACATGCTGCCTTTGACAGTGGTTCGTCACCTCCACTGGCTGCATACTGCATTCACAGAAAACAACAAGAGGAATAAGGAACCCAGAAAAAAGGCGGTCCGTCTGACATCATATGGACTTTAGTGTCACCCACGTGGGGCTAAGCCTGTCCCCGGTTGTGAATCTGAAATAGCAGTAGCATTAGCATCTACAAGAGAAGACAGCACCACAGTAGCTGCTGCACCAACTGGAAAAAAATGTCGGATCAAACTGGTTCATGTGCACGTTTTCAGAACAGGCAACAGCACGAAACCTAGCTAGATGCTACTCTGGCAAAGGTAAATACACATATAGCAAGGGGAGTGGGGAGTGTTCCTTCATGCATTCTGAGACAATCAGAGACGTCTCATCACCGCGTCATGGACATATATGAGGAAGTACCAGTAAACTCTGTTGTTCAACCTCGAGTCATTTTTCTACTGCGAAAAAACAGCTGGAAACAAAACAATCTGGATGTTTTTTTTAAAATAGAACCAACACACAATGTATTCAATAGCATTGGAAGAACAAAACGATATTAATGAAATAACGATGGAATGACTCCTTTGGTAGTCGCCCAAATTAGCCAAAGAGTCGTTAAGTCATTAAAGGTGGCCAAATGTTGCTGAATCTACCGACAAACTCGCTAAATTGACAACACTAGTATCCTGGGTGTGATTTAACAGATCCTGCCTCACATATCCTAGTTTTCATCTTAATATTTTCATTGATAATATAAGCAAACACCAATTGCATGTTCTCAAAATGTTTTGAAGAACAGGATTCAATTGACTTTATTAAGGAATTTAAGCGAAATTACGAGGAAGTTTAAGGAGTGAAGAAACACACATTACACACTTCTATTTTTTGGACATTTAGCAAATATCAGTAAAGGTTTGTGCACATATCCAATTACCTACAGGATGATGACACCTAAATTGTTGTTTGTTCATGAGCATAAAAATCAGTCAGTCATTCAGTCAGGCAGTAAAGTCAACACAGAGGCGAAACTGAAGGCGATGAAGACACGCTGTAAGATTATCAAAGGCAGCAGAGGGCTGAGTATTCAAAGGCTTTTGTAGACGCACGCCAAACAACAACAGCGAGGAGGGGATTGAGTGTGTGGGGGGTCAGATGGGCGGGAAAATGAGTGGGAGACAGACAGAGGAAAACAAATGAAGAGATGTGGCTCTGATATGATTTAGAATGAAACCAACTCTGCTGGCAGTCACATGGGAATTCTATGTCTGAATGATTAGGTGTGTGAGACTGAGTGAGAGTGGGGAAAAAGTGTGTGTGCACTTTTATTCCTATCTTTATGGGGACAGTGGGGGAAAAAAAGGATTTAGTTTCTTTATTTTTCAGTATTTTTTTTTAATTTTAATCTATTTTTTTATTTATTTATTTTATTTATTAATTTAAATTAATGTATTTTATTTTAAAATAATTTTTATTTATTAATTTTTATTTAAGTTTTTTATTTACATTTTTTTTTTTAATTTTTTAAGATAATATATATAAGATAAAAGATGCATTTACACTCACCACCCAATGGTAACTTGATTACAAACTTGGTCCTCATGACACATTTAAACAAGTGTGTGTGTGTGTGTGTGTGTGTGTGTTTATATTCCTATTCTTATGGGGACATTGATATGTTTATACAGTCACTTCATGGGGACCTCTGACACTATGGAGACCAAAATTCAGGTTCCCATATGGGTTAAATATAAATAAAGGTCCCCACTAGTAAATTAGAAATGATGTGGCTCAATAAATACTTTTTTTTTTTCAGAAGTCCCCATAAAGGATGGGAGAAACAGACGC
>CM035792.1:8901696-9041696 GCA_020466265.1 Siphamia tubifer | reverse complement strand
ATAAAAGCATAAATGACTAGTGTTGTAATTTGGTTCCAGTAGTTTTAGTTTGGTTCCTTTTTGACAATTATCAGTAACAAAAACACTGAAACAACTAGAATTTTTCCCAATTTTTTTTATCTAAACCATCCATTCAGAACATGCCAGTGTTTAAAGGGTTAATGGACATCTCCCTCAGAAAAAGTGAGACATATGTTTTTCACGGAGCAGTAATACTTCGCCTTGGAGACATATTCATGAGATCCTCACTGCTTCATATGAAAGTTTTATCAATGCTGTGACACTTAGTGCATTTACAAGTAATGTTTTTTTTACTGAAAGCCAAGTCTTTTTTGGTCAAGTAGTGATCAAAGCCAGTGTAATACTGTATGTCAGAATGAACCATTACAGTATGATGAAACTAGCTGCAAACAAACACAAAGTACATTTGAGACCACATTTTTGCTTAAAAAGCACATTATGTTACTGCAGTTTACAACCTGCAAAGTGGAGACGGTCGTTGGACTGGAAAAAAGACCCTCTGAAAACAAGTCAATAACATATTTTTGCTTGAGATAAGAAAAAAAAAATCTGTGAAAAAAATAAGTGAAAATTATCTTGATAAGATTTTAAAAAATGTATTGTCTAAAAATATATGCTTAGATTTCATTGACAGGTTACCCTTAATGTGGTCAGTGTACCTGTTGGTGCTTGGGTTTTCTTTTCAGAAATAAAAGGAAAAACGAGCAGTTAATTGTTTTTTAATTTTAAAATACTATAATTTATTTTAAATTTTAAGGTGTTTTTCTATTTCACTGTCAAAACCGATAAAACAAAGTAAAAAAAAAAACAACAAAAGTGATTAATTTTTGTTTTCTCTAATCACAAAAAATAAAGTTTACCACCTGATAGAAATGGGACAATGGAACAAAAACATCACATTTTTCCTCTTTTTTTTATTGTCAGAGAGTGGATGTTGTCATTTTCAAGGATAAAACGATAATGCCTCAGTTACAAAGATTCTTACAAATGATGGATTTTTCCAAAACTTCCAATCCATATGAAGTCTGGAGTTGGTAAACATTCATGGAGGGAGAATATCTACGAGCTCCAGATTTCGTACAAACCCATTGTTTATAAGAATCTTTGTCACCAAAGAGTTCTTTTTTTGAAAAAGATTTGTCTGTTTTTATGTTGAAAAGACGTTGAAATGTATTTATAATTTCATTATATGTGTACAGTATATGTGTCATTGCGTGTAATATTGTGAAAAAATATCCAGTATTGATTAAATTATAGCATGATATGTCTATGCTTTACACACACGAACAGTGTTACATAAGTTAATTTTCCGAAATGTCACGTTTGACCTCCAGAGATCTCAAAAACTATTGGTCGTAGGTGATAACACTAAATATAAGAGTTGTAGAAATCTTCATTCCATATCGTTTGGTACCAACCTGAAAGTTCTGTGATGCTCCGTTCTTGAATTATAACTCATAATGTAATTTTGACCTTTTAGTTCATTGTGACCTTGACCTTTGACCTTTACTCAAGTGGATCATTGCATCTGATGCACATTAGCTATATGTATATGCCCGTGGAATTCCATGGTAATATCTCAAGTATTCATCGAGTTATAGCATATGTCTATGTGGACACACACACACACACACACACACACACACACACACACACACACACACACACACACACACACAGAGTGATTACAATAATCTCTTTGAACCAACGTTGGGTGAGATAATCAACATTGAAAATACAAAATACAGTCGTAGATGCCACTTTCCTGCCCAAAAGACCCTCTGCCTGCTCTTAGGAATCTAAAAATTGACCATACCCATAAAGTTTAGCCGACATGTGGTCCTTTTGCTTTTTTTTTTTTTTTTTTTTTTTTATTTGTTTGAACATTTCATCTCTGATTAATCTTCTCTCATCATCTGAACCAGCTTTATCGTCATGAGGGTCACGGGGATTAATCTGATTAATCGTATTAAAGTATATAAGATTTAGCGCATTTAATATTTGAAGCAGATACTTTCTAAATGATAATAATAATAATAATAATAATAATAATAATAATAATAATAATAATAATAATAATAATAATAATAATAATAAAATGTATTAAAAAATTATACAAATAAATTACAAAAAAATAATAATAATAATCATAATCATAAAGCAGTGATATTTGCTTTAGAAATTAGACAAATACAGACGTCTAGATGTACTTTTTTCCCTCCAGTGTTTTTAGATTAAATTGCTAAAGGTCTTCAATTATTAGGCTTTTGTGTCCAATACAGCATATCCATAAATGCAGAAGTAACCCCCCTCACTTTATCCTAACAACCCTCCTGCCTGTCCAGGGTCTATGGAAAAACATCAATGTATGAAAAATCTCAAGAACAATCAATAATCTAGTTACCGTAGCTTTCTCGGGCACAACAGCGCAGGAGGCTAAATTGGGGGAGCGGGTCTGCATGATGAACCATTTTCCAGCCCAATTGGACTTCAGTGGCCATCACAAAAGCTCTTATTCCGCACCAGGTAATGGTTACCTGCCCTCCTCGCCAATATTAGGTGTCATTCAGTAGGTTGCCGTGGGGACAGCAATTACCCTTGTGCTAATGTCTGTCTGCCCACTCCATCCACAGCCCAGTGGAGCCATGCTTTTTTTTTTTTTTTTTTTTTTTTTTTCTGCTAGTGGCTCCAGCTGGCTGTTCCGCTTACAGTGGCCACTTCATCAGGTGCACATCTTCCAGATTAAATGGAAGGAAGACACAAAAAATAATTGCAGTTCGTTCAGAGACAATAGAATCAAACGTGGCCACATGTGAACGAGCCGCCGCACACACACACACACACACACACACACACACACACACACACACAAAGGATGCAACTCTTTCATTGTCCTTCCTGTTGCTATTAGAGGCGAAAAAACCGAGACCCCAATTTCACCTGCACTGAGAGTATGACAGAGCGGTCACCTTTGCACCGAGCTAACAGTGCATCCGTCTGCTGTCTGCGCTCTATAGGAGGCTGTGTGAGACTCGCCGGCGCCCACATGAAAGGAGAAAAGAAAGTGCATTTTCACTTTTGCTTTGTATAGGAGGAAGCCTCGTCAGAAAGGAGAAGGATTACTTCACCGCAGGAGGCTCAACCTCATTCATCTCCCTCAGGTGTTGCTAAAGCTACAGCAGCAATTTGAGACTGGCTTCGTTTTGTAAAGAAAAGGCAGCACAGCTTTAAAGAAAAAGATCTAAATCACTTAAAGAGTTTGGTAGGAACTTGGACTGAGGGAGTTGTTTAAGATAAAGATGAGGGGCGTGACGAGACAAGATGAGACGAGACACGACATTGGGTTCACGAGATCGAGACGAGGTTTTAAGAAAACTAAATTACAAATTATATAAATGGACAAAAGATTTTACTTTAACCGAGTTGCGCATGGATTTTTAGAACTCTTTTATAACGTTTAATGAACTTCTTCCTCGAAACTAAAATGTTTTAAAAGTTCAAATTATAAATATTATATATTTCTCCTTTTTTCCAAATCAAATCTGACGTTTGTGGTGCAGTGGTTAGCACTCGTGCCTTACAGCAAGAAGGACCCTGGTTCGAATCCCACAACAGACCTTTCTGTGTGGAGTTTGCATGTCCTCCCTGTGTCCGCGTGGGTTCCAAACACATGCACTGATAGGTTAATTGGTTAATCTAAAATTGGCCATAGGTGTGAATGTGAGAGTGATTGTTTGTCTATGTATGTTCAGCCCTGAGATGAACTGGCGTCTCATACAGGGTGTACCCCGCCTTCGCCCATTGTAGCTGGATTAGGCCCCAGTGACCCCCATGACCCTAGTGAGGATAAAGCGGGTTCAGATAATGAACGTTTGACAACCTTACACACAGAGCACTGTAGACTATCTATCAAGCTAACGTACACATACAAACAGTGGTGTAACGTTAGCTCTACCGTCTGTAAACATTAGCTTATATGCTGAACATTGTTTGTCTCATCTCTAATCAACTGTTTTCGCAAAACAACGGTAGCAACGTTAGTGTAAGACAGCATTCCCCAATAGGCGGCCCGCGAGACGACACAGACTGGCCCACACCAACTTGTGAGAAAAAAAATTATTTTTTTTAAAATATTGTGACGGTGTGACTTTAGCGCACCGTTATCTTTGCCCCACGTGTTTTTCTTTTTTGTCGTCTTTTTTTTTCTTTCTCTCGTCTTTTTTTGGAGTGTGTGAAGCGCGGCTCTCCTGCGACATATGTTTAAACTGAACATGGTCATCTGGTCCTTGTCTCACTACTCAGCCATTTCCCAATGTGGTGCGTACACACACACACACACACACACACCTGCTGCAGAACCGGACCACTGTCATATACTCATAATTCGTGCTTCCTAGAACACATGACCATTGACTACAGGACACAGACATTCATTTATTGTTTTGGGTTTTTCTTTTGTTTGTGTTTATGTATGAATTATAATTGGTACCATTGTTTATATGAAACATACTGTAGATATATGTATATATATATATATATATATATATATATATATAATTTAAGTATGTACACCTGGCTGCTGTTACAGCTGTATTACTGTTGATTTGTTCAAGCAGACTAGGAAAGTATATTTTCAAAATTTTATTTTGAGTTAACTAGCTGCTGTTATAAATCTGTCAACTTTCCAAGTAGACTGTAATAACCAAATATTTATTTTGAGTAAATGGTTGGTTCTCAACTTTTGTTTCCAGGGTGTAATTTGTCTTTGTGTGTTTGTGTGACCCTGACAAATAGTATTCCTACATCCCAGGGCACAACTAATAATGTTATTTTATATATATATATATATATATATATATATATATATATATATATATATATATATATATATATATATATATATATATATATAAGTGCAGATTCAACATTATCTGTATTGTCACTGGAGTGGGGCTGTTGTGGGGCCCCCCTCCCTGCTGCCGTGTCCCACATTGGTACTGTGGCCCTCAGCCTGGTGCCCAGGTCAGAATTTGGCCTAATTGGGGAACCCTGGTGTAAGATAACGTCTTCATAACCAACAGTATTGTCAGTTTCATAGCTAAAGCTTTCATTTAATCGCTAAAGTTGCTAAACTTACCATCAGATTGAAGTTGACTTTGTGGAGACCATGTTCCGCTCCGTGACTTGTCTCCTCTTTGGCCAGTGGATCCCAACCACAACTCTAAAAACAGGTTGTCCTTGGTTGGGCTTTTGTCCACAAAGTGATGGAAACACACAAAAACATTGCAGGGTAGATTCTTTAAATTCAATGCCTTCATCCAGGCCCATGATTCTGAGTCACCATGAGGCTTGTAAAAAAACTAAAGCAACAGAGGGCATGAACATTGACTCTTTGTGGCAGGTTTGTGGTCGACACTCTCTATCTAAACACTCATTCAGGTGTTTTCTTGACTTTTTACAACCAACGACAGGACACGTACTTCCCGAACCACTTTTCCTCTTCATGTTGTCCATCCTTTTTTTCACTGAGTCACTGCGTTAATATCGGAGCTAGCTAGCAAAACAAACTGTAGACCACCAGAACAGAAGTGAAAAGCAGTGGGAGGAGTTCAGGAAGTAGAGCGGAAATGGGTCAAAAACGTGCGGTTTCTGTCGTCATTTGCTGGATAACAAATCTCACAAGACAGAATTTGAATACAACGATAAATCTCGCCAAATCAAATCGCTGTAAAGACCAGGACATGTGTTTGGGCAGCAGTCGACCTCATACACATCATGCATTTCTTAAACCCGGTATGACTTTTGAAGTCTGGACTTTGACTACGAAAAGTTTGAAAAGGACAAAAAGTACCAAAGTCTTAGTCATTTATTATATGGCATATAACACAGTGTATTAGAAAATACTGAACAGAGTATGTAGAGTGAAAAGGTAAGTGTGAAAAGTACCACATATGAAAAGTTAATGGGTAATAATGTGTTAATAATTTCACATATGTCACACCACCAGCCCGAACTATGAAAAAAAAGAGTATATAATGTGTGTAAACATCTTTTTTTTGAAGAAATAACTTATTTACATTATTTTTATTATATGATTTTATTACATATTTAAACCATATCTTAAACCTTCTCCATCTTATTGTATCTTTTATAATTCCATCTATTTTAAATTACCATGCCTTTTATGTCTTTATTCCATTATTTACATCATTTTTCTTTGTTTAGTTTTTTTTCTGTCACATATATTATTCATTTTGATCTTCTTGCATCTTTTAAATAATTGTTATGTTGTTTTGGTCACCTCTTTTTCATATAGCTCATCATTTATTAACCTCTACAGATGCTCTTCTGCTATTTTAATTCAGAAAACGGTTTGTGCACTCGGTGTTATTATAGATGTTCTGGAAGCCCAACACAGTGCATTTCTGCTTCTGCAGTATTATTTGTTTGGCCTGTGAATTGTCAGAAGCTGTTGAATATCAGTGAGTGTTCCTTAATCCCAAAATGACATTTCAGATGTTTGGTTCATAAGCCACACACTTTCAGTTTACTGTCACTGAGGGGGAAACAAACAGAACATATTCACATTTAACAACTGGAATCAGACATGTTTTGTTTAAACTGATCAGTTGACTGTTACAATTACAATATTATACTATTAAAATTGTTAAAATGAGAATATTAGATCTTTTTCATTATAATATTAGATTATATATTTTAATTAAAATATTAGATTATTTAAATTGTTAAAATTACAATATTATACTATTAAAATAGTTAAAACTACAATATTAGATATTTTTCATTATAATATTAGATTATATATTTTAATTAAAATATTAGATTATTAAAATTGTTAAAATGAGAATATTATATTATTAAAATTGTTAAAATTACAATATTAGATCTTTTTCATTATAATATTAGATTATATATTTTTATTAAAATATTAGATTATTTAAATTGTTAAAATTACAATATTATATTATTAAAATTGTTAAAACTACAATATTAAATAATATTTAAATTAAAAATATTAGGTTATATTCTTTAATTAAAATATTAGATTATTTAAATTGTTAAAATTACAATATTATATTATTAAAATAGTTAAAACTACAATATTAATTTTTTTATTAAAGCATTAGGTTATATTTTTTAAAATTAAAATATTACATTATTTAAATTGTTAAAATTACAATATTACTTTTTTAATTAAAACATTAGGTTATATTTTTTTAAATTAAAATATTACATTATTTAAATTGTTAAAATTACAATATTAGATTATTAAAATGATTACAATTACAATATTAGATTTCTTTTACAAAATAACATTTTTTAAATTATTAAAATTACAATATTAGATTATTAAAATTGTTAAAATTAGAATATCAGTTTGATTTAATCCTCAACACTTTACTAAATAGTTTTGGGAACACTTTACTTGACAGATGAGTTCATAACACATTCATAAACTGCACATAAAGCATTCGTGACTGTTTCATGAGACATGACTCAACATTCATACCAAACCTTTCATGAATGTGGAAGACAGAATGACAACTTTTCAAAATAAAAGTCCAACAATCGCAAAGCAAATACAGTAATTCAGTAGTACCTCTACTTACAAAATTAATTCGTACTTAGAAAAATGTGTTAATGAAAAGACAATGAGAAGACTGAAAGAGGTTTATCTATCCAACCCCTATTAGGCTTAAATATAATTGAGTTAAATATGTCTACTTAATTATAAATAAACTATTAGTTAATTAATTTTCCTAATACACTGTCATTATTATGGGAAAAAAATACAGCTGATGTTTGTTACAGGAGGTTTTATTTGGATTTTATGATTAATCTGCATTTGTAAAATAAAAAAATAATACAAAAACATATGTTCAGTGTATTATAACCAATGAAAGACAAAAATAAGAACCAATTTTCATTTCAAATGTAACTGACTTTTTAGGAGCTTGTTATGTTTCATCAAACACGTATTTCTATCAATGGCTGCTTTATTTGTTGTGAAGTGGAAATGAAACAAAATAGTCAGAAACATTTATTTGTACACAAATCCACTCTTGTCATCATTTATAGATAAAGCCAACTGTGGATGCTGATGTTTTGTCAGCTTTAAAAAGTGAGTCCCCAGAGGATGTGGTTGGAGAAACACAGGCACAGGATGTCAATAACTAGAAAATATACAAACAGATGGAAAATTCTAACTGTATTTATATACCTAGTATACATATTAAGGGTTTAACGGTACAGAATAGGACTGCACGATATTAGAAAACACTCAAATTGTGATTTATTTATTTACCCTGTGACACATATGGAATGGAATAGACATTTATTGATCCTTTAAAGGACATTAATTTGTGACAACAGCAGAGAAAATGGTGCAGTAATATATATATATATATATATATATATATATATATATATATATATATATATATATATATATATATATATATACCGTAAATTCCAGACTATAAGCCGCTACTTTTTTCCCAAACTTTCAACCTTGCGGCTTTTTCAGTGATGCGGCCAATTTATGTAATTTTTCTAACGGCCGCCAGAGGCGCTCGAGTAGAAAAGGTAAGATTTAGACCGGTGGAATATATGCGTCGAGGAAGACTGAATGAAAAAGGAGGGGCGGAACAAACGCGGGGTGACGGGTTTCAGTGGGAGCGGTAAAGGTGACGGACAGGTGTACAAGGGGTAAAAAGTTGCTTAAAGAAAAACCCGCGGCGGTGTGTGAGAGAAGACAGAGGCTCGACCAGACCCTGTGGATTATTTTTGCACGTTGGCACGGAGGAGTTTGACCTGAACTCTCTGCGAAAGATTAAAGTTATCGCTGACTCTGCCATAGATGAGGCGAGGCGGCGACCAGCCACCTGTTTGTGGACGCGGCGGACAATAGTGGATATATATTTTTCCCTCCCTTACCTTTGGAAATATACACTTTTTTTTTCCCTTGGATTACTTTCAACGGGACCTGGACTCTGCAGGTCTGCATCAAACCTTAAGTATCATTTTCCGTTCATTTTGCCGGCTGTGATTTTTGGACTGTGGACTTTAATGAAGGACATTTAGTTTCATTCGCGGGACTTGAAGTCGGGTTTGGGTTAATTTTGTGTTTGTTTTAATGTGGGCACATGCGGCTTATATACATGTGCGGCTTGTGTATGTACAAAATCGGTTTTCCTCTTAGAATGAGGTGGGTGCGGCTAATAATCAGGTGCGCGTATATATACGGTGTGAAAAAATCCTCAGGAGTAAATAACAGCCTGTGTGGTGCAGATGCAAAATGTCAAACAGATAGAATAGAATAATAAAATAGAATAAACTTTATTGCCATTTATACATGTTCAACAATATTAACACAGTTGGAATTGTTTTGTGTGTATGAACATTACGTACGACACAGACCATACATTTCAGTGTCATCCTTCTTGTAACCAGAATAATTAAACAAAATTAATAATTAAAAACAAATTTAAAAAATAAATCAATAATCTGTTTCATGTGCACAGCTCCTTTTATTATTGTTTTTATCTACTGTGTTTTTGTGTTCCTCGTTTTTTAATTGCACTGCACTTTATTTTATTGTGTTTTTAATTGATTCTTGTATTTGGTTGTTAGACAAGCCTGATTGTTCACTTTCCTCTGTAAGTCACTTTGGATAAAAGCATCTGCCAAATGCATAAATAAATAAAATAAATAAAAAGTGCTGCTGAATCCATTTTAAACAGAACAAACTATGTGCGGCGTAAATAAAGCAAACTAGAAAAGAAACAACAGACAAAGCACCCCCCCCCCCAAAAAAAAAAAATTTAATTAATAAATAAATAAAAATAAAATAAATTAGCAATTTCACTTCTGAGTGAAAGACACACACGTGCCCCTCCCTCTCATACCTCCACCCATCACCACCATAATTATATCATACGTATCAACATTTCCTAAAAGTTTCAGCCAAATCCATCCATAACTGTTTGAGTTATTTTGCTAAAAACACACAAGAGCAATGACATGACGTTACTGAATATTTGTGTTCTGTATTAAAAGACCTGAACCAAAATAATTTAATACCAATGAATTACTGTTATCCTTTGATGCATGAATATGAAAACCTTAGTTAAGATTTTTAACTCAGTAAAAGTACTACTGTCCATACCCACTAACCTGAGGAACATGACCCAATAAAACACAGCATCTACACAGTAACTCACTTTTAAAGGCTTTATTTCTTTGATATTTTTCCTGCTTAGATAGATAGATAGATAGATAGATAGATAGATAGATAGATAGATAGATAGATAGATAGATAGATAGATTGATTGATTGATTGATTTACTGTCTGTTCCACATAAAAATTCTCACAACAAACACCCTCCACACTAAAAACACAGCCATAATAAATAGACATTAATAAAAATGAAATAAAATCACATAAAATTATTAAAAACACAGTGCAGATATAAGTATTATTTCATCTATAGCAAAAAAAAAGCAGTTTTACTTTTTTACAATTGAGTAGTTATACTTTTTTCCTTTTACTTCAGTAAAGCAGTTGAATCAGTACTTCTACTTTTACCAGAGTATTTTTTCCACACAAGTAGCTGTACTTCTACAATACTTAAAAACAGAATGTGAGTACTTTAACCACTTCTGCTGTTTTTATTCCTCTTTAGGAATGAATAAAAGTGATTTAAATCTTTTTTATGAAGTTACAAACATGTCCACTCACAACAATGAAATATGTATTTACAGTAATGTGTATTTAAAACTCAATATCAGAACACTATGAAATGAAACATTTTTAATGCAGTTTTAGTTTGAGAAGAGTCTTTTAATTACAGTCTAATAACAACAAACATGTTAGCTGTAGAATAACTGTCCACTGGAGTGACCAGTATATATCAATAATGAATACATATTAAACAATTCAAACAGTAATTGGTACAATATGTACTGGACAATATATTACTAGTATGATAATTAAAAACTATATATACATAAATAAGTGTACAGAGATTGTGTCATTAAAATTCTGTGGTTAATATGTGGAATATTAAACACATGCATATATTATTATTATTCTTCAGCCTTCGAGGTGTTTGTGTTAAATAATTTAGTGGTTGTTATCTGTAAATGAAACCTATTATAGCATCAAGTGGCTATTGAAGAAGTGAAGGTGTTGAAAAATGCAGAGTAAATGTTTCAATGAATCACTAAAGCCTTTCATTACAGCTGTGTGTGTGTGTGTGTGTGTGTGTGTGTGTCTGTGTGTTTATTCCCATCTTTGTGGGGACATTGATATGTTTACACAGTCATACTATGGGGACCAAAATTCATATCCCCATGAGGATTAAATATAAATAAAGGTCCCCACGAGTAAAATAGAAATAACGTGGCCCTATAAATACATTACTTTGTTTTAGTTTTTTTTCCAGACGTCCTTATAAAGCATGAGGGACACAGGTGCGAAGCGAAACATGTTGTTGGAATTATCATCTTTATTATTATTTGTATGATGCTAATGTTAAATAATTTGAATTATTATCTATTTCTTTGTATTTGCTTCTCACCCCCCTCCTCCCTTCACATTTGATTAGGCAGTGTCCCCACCTGGTCAGTGTGTGTGTGTTTTTTTATTTTTTTTTTTCCCTTCGTGTGCAGGAGTGAGGGAGTGTGAGGAGTGATACAGTTTTTCAACCACACTAATTTTGTTTTATTGTTGTGTTAATCAATATAGTCAACATTTTAGCATGTTTTGCTAAATTTGCTAGTATGTTTTTCTCTGTATTTTTTGTGTATTTTTATAATAATATATGAATAACTGTACAGAAAACATAATCCGGTGTGGCCTGTAAAACTGTATATTGTATGTGCCTTTTAATATCCCATATTATTCAGCCTCCACAGTTGAAGTGTGTGAGGCTGCCTCTGTTATACACGCAGCTGTGCGTTGGTTAAATGATAGCTTCAGTTTACTTCATTTCCCCCGTTGTGATATCTTTGAACTCAGTACCACAGGTGCCCTTTCAAGTAATCCATTTCCTTGTCCCAGATCTGCATATATGCATAATGCATGACGAAAGTGGCATCCCTAGGAGAGGGTCCAATGAGAGAGCACTATTTTTAGTATGCACCTGGCATCAGCGCCGCCCCTCCTCATATCTCAGGTTCAATTACAAAGGTTTACGGCCTAGGGATCTGTTTGAAAATCTCACCCGAACTGTTCTCTTGGCTTTGGTTTTCCCAGAGTTAAAAGTGTTCCTGCACAATGCAATCAGGCAAATGAAAATATTAACACATTTCTGAACAAAACATCAGTCAGTCAAGGCATTGGTGTGAGAATAAAGGATGCCTTCATCATCTCTGTGCAGCAAAAAAAAAAAAAAAAAAAAGGAAATGCAGAAAGAAAACTTTACTTCCTCGAATACAAAGGACAGACGTAGAAAAAAAAAATACAGATGAAAAGAAATTGGTCTATTTTTCATTTTGACATATCTTTTCTGTGTGATGTTTGTCTGTGCATGTTCTCTCCTTGTGTTTAAATCACTTATATTCACTTGAGTGGGTTTCGCAGACACTGTCACATTATATTGTCAAACCCAACAAAGACCCACATAACGATGAAGATCCCGTGGCTCATTTGATTGGTTTTTACTATATACTATATCACTGTGTTGTTTCTACAAGTGAAATTTGAGGAGTTTTATTGTTTCAAGACATGTTATATGTGAGGTGAAATTAAATGACTCTAATCCTGGGAATCTGGACCGTGTATATTTTGGTATTTTGGATTTTCTGTTTATGAATGAGAATTAAAAAACAAAAAACAACTGGTTTATTTGACTTTGGTTTTGAAGCAAAAAAAACAACAATTGAATTATGGCACATTTTCCTTTCATTTTTATTTGTTATTTCACTTTACAGAAAGAAATTCAAAGTCAACAGAAAAGAAAAAAAGGACCAAAAACAAGCATTATTCATATTATCGCACCGGAAGTCAGGTAAGAGCACATGGTGGGGAAAAAGAATAGATAATTTTGGCGTCTAATCATCTATAGAGTCCAGAAACATGGACCCGATGATGTCAAGACCTTCTTTGACTCATTCTAAAACAATTTACGAGTACGACTCCAAAGACATAATTCTTATTTGCACTTTATTCCAGTCTGAATGGCAGCTTCCGGTGCGATAATAAGAATATTGCTTGTTTTTGGTCCGTTTTTTTTTTTTTTTCATTTCTGTTTTCTTTTTGTAAAGTGAAATTATAAAAATGGAAAGAAAACGAAAATGCAATTGTTAGTTTTGTGCTTCAAAACCAAAGTCAAATAAACCAGTCATTTTTTGTTTTTTAATTCCCATTCATAAAAGGAAAATTCAAATACCAAAATATACATGGACCAAATCTCTAGCTGCATTTCCAGTACAGTTTTTTGCAAAATCACATTCCAGCTAATTCCCTCTTCCATAAAGATCCACAACAATAAGGAGGAGGTAAAGGCACAAAAATACTACAGTAATTATAGTGGGAGGTGTCGTATTATAAAGTGAACACTGGGAACAGACTCAAACTAAAACCACATGTTGACTCGGAGCCTGTCAGGTATTAACTAAAACAAATTAAATTACAAATAACAAATTTTGTTTAATTATAACCACAACAATTGTCATCCACATACCCACATTGCTGTAAAATATTTGACCTTGTTACACATGAATATAATGGATTAGTAAATATTCCACTAAAAGAACCTGTAAAGACAGTGTTTTGAAGTAGATCTGACACCAATATTCATTTGGACTAAAAATTATTCTCTTGTTCATTCAAAGAATTTTACATTTTGACCCCAGACTGATCTTGGAAACTTGGTTCCAAATGGTTCCAAATTGCTGCCATTTTTGTTCAAATATAACCCAGGCCACTTGCATATAAGATAAGATAAAACTTTATTGATCTCACACAGGAGAAATTCACTGTTACAGGAGCTCACAGAAAAAAGTACAAAAAGGTGCAAAAAGGAAGTAAAGCAGTGCAAATAATCATAGAGGTAAATAATAAAATTAAGCTAGAAATAAAAATAATAATAAATATATGTACTAGAAATAAAAAAAATATATAGAAATACTGTGTCTTATGTACAAAAAAAGAAACAGCTTTAGAGAAAAATGAATAAATAAATAAACAGATACTATATACAAATGTACAAATGTACAAATGTACAAATACTGGTGCGAGTACAGTTGTACACAGTAGAGTTTTATGTGGTATTAAATCCAATACGTATCTGATATTTTGCAACTTTTAGTCAGATAAATAAGTCATACTGCAGTTAAAATGTAGTTTGACCATGTTGTACATACTTTGTGTTATGTGATTATTCTAAGTGCTCAAATATATAAAAGAAATAATTAACTAATTATTGTGTGTAAAAAGAACAGGTACTAAAATGAACCCGGTTTCATGGACGCCCAAATCTCCTCTAAAATTCAAACTAGCAGGTTTGCAGGAATACATTAACCTTAGGTGTTTGTAAAAGACTCCAGACAGTTTCCTTTTTAATGACATTATCTGGAACAAAGTGCACTCCGTCTACCTGGGCCGCAGAGTTTTGTCCAATTTCGCAGTGAACTGATAAAACTTCCAGATAAAGTATAATGTTACTTATAATTAAATCCAGATTGAATAGTTTTTTGTAGATGATTTTGTTGCGTCATGCTGAATCTCTCGGCGCTCCAGAATGATTTGCTGTACGAACGTGCACGTGATGCTGGTGCATGTGATGGCGGTGAGTCTATGAGGGGACAGACTCAGATTGGTATCTCTATGATGGATTGCCAAGTGCAGCTGCTTTAAAATACTATTAGGACACAGTGTTCGCTGGCTAAAGGGTGTTTGCTAATGTATTACTTCTGTTCTGACTGACTTTGTGTCTGCTCTAGTTTGGAAAATGCAAAAGCAGACGGAAGCATCTGTGTGTGTGCATGTAGAGGAGGAGGAGGAGGAGGAGGAGGAGGAGGAGGAGGAGGAGGAGGAGGAGGAGGAGGAGGAGGAGGAGGAGGAGGAGGAGGAGGAGGAGGAGGAGGAGGAGGAGGAGGAGGAGGAGGAGGAGGAGGAGGAGGAGGAGGAGGAGGAGGAGGAGGAGGAGGAGGAGGAGGAGGAGGAGGAGGAGGAGGAGGAGGAGGAGGAGGAGGAAGAGGAAGAGGAAGAGGAAGAGGAGGAAGAGGAAGAGGAGGAGCTGTGTATCATTTGTTCTTTTCATATTCTACTGAGAATCTACAATTAGTTTATTTCAAATGTGTCACAGAGAAAAGAAAACAAACAAACAAGGCATTAAAAAAGCAAAGAAATGAATAAGAAATAAATTGAAAAATGATTTATTTCATTATTTATGTACAAATCGATGACCGTATACATAGATTAAAAATTGGAAATAAACAAACCAACTTTACATTTTTTAATCTTTTAATTTAATGTTGATATTTTTTTCTATTAGCTTTGTCTCTTATTCCTGATTCAGTATTTTATTTTATTTTAATTTATTTAATTTTATTTTATTTTTTGAGATTGTTTTATTTTATTTCATTTTCAGAATGATGTGAAATAGGGCAAATCAGGTAAAATGTGTGAAGGGGCGGGGCTTGTTGTCCCGGGCAACAATTGTTTTTGGTTTGTTTGTTTTTTCATTTGTCTACCTGTTTGTCAGAAACTTTACACAACAACTACTGGACTATTTTCTTTTAAAGTTTCAGGAAAGATGTAAGAGAGGGCAGAATAGATCTCATAAAATTTTGATGAATGTAGGTCAAAGGTCAAGATCACCAAAAATGTATTTCCGTAATGATCACAGGTGGGAAAATTCAGGAATTTTCTTTTCATTCATGTACACTCAGTTTAGCATACAGCTTAATTTTGCTCTCACTGTTGATGTGCATTGACATCAAAACCTTGAAGGACAAATTCAAAGACTCTAGGTCAAAGGTCAAGGTCACAATAAAAGCCCAAATTGAATTTTGGATATAACTTCTTAAATATTCATCTTCAATACTTCGAAAGACCACCAAAATGCTGTGCCTTCAATTCTGCATCTTGTGTTTATAGATAATGACCTATTGTTGACACAAAAGGTCAGAGGTCACCGGGGTCAATACCTAAAAAAAAACCTCCAAAAAAAGTCTTGTCTTGTCATTTGTCCAAAACATCCAACATTTGCTTCTTACATTTGTGATTCTGAAAACAGTAAGATATCCTTGGGGGTGGGGTGATGAGAATGCCGTAGGACAAGGACTGTGCACCATGTACAGAGGAGTTGAAATATCAAAATCAAGGTCACGTTATTTCAAATGGTCGTAACTCCAAAATGAATGAGCATACTGTAAGTCAGGGGTGTCAAAGTGCAGTCCTTGAGGGCCGGTGTCCTGCATGTTTTAGATGTTTCCCTCATCATTATCAGTCTGATGAGGAGCTGATTATTAACTCTTTAAGTGTCAGCGCTGATGCATTCTGAATGGATGATTTAGTTTAAATATTCAGAACAATTCTACCATTTTCCTTTTAGTTTTGTGGATGGAAAAGGTGTCAAAAAGCGATTTTTTTTTTTTTTTTATTAAAAAAAAATTAAAGGCAAAATTAAAACTGATGGGACCAAATTTTAATAATAGTTTTTTGTTTTTTTTTCAAAATGTTCTACATTATTTTTTCATTTTGTAAATATGTATTAGTTTTTTGTTCATTTTGTTGCTAATTTTGTTTATTTTTCTACATTTCGGTGTTTTTTTATGTCATTTTTCTTTGACTTTCTGCCATTTGTGTCGTACTTTGCTCATGTTACCAATTATTTTTTTAGCTTATTATTAATTTTTGTTTGTAATGTTACTCATTTAATTTTTTTTTTTTATTTTAAACTGATTGCTAAAATCTCAGGAGTTAAAGGGTTAAACTGAATCACACAGAAGAGGGAAATCTCTAAAACATGCAGGACACCGACCCTCGAGGACTGGAGTTTGACACCTGTGCTGTAAGTACTCAGTTACTATTGTTGACAGATGGGAAACTACACAAAGGCTAGAAACGACACCATGACCTTTGACCTTCATCAAACATGAAAGGTCAAATCCATAGTCTAATGTTCGTCCATTACGAGCTAAAATGTCAGTGAATTTGTTGTTTCGATTTTTTGACGTATTTGCACACGATTAATGAAATAACGCCTCATATGTGACCCGCCACCACGAAACCAGGCATAAGTCGCGCTGAGCCGTTCAGAGCTACAGCCAAATTTAGGCTGGAAGGCGATTTGTTATTTGTGTTTACACCTTATCAAAAAACGGTACCTTAACACCTCTATTTTCATTTCCTGTGGTCATTACATTGAAATCCAATCAATAAAGGTGTTTATTGAGTCAATTATTTAAGCGGCGACAAAAGTTCAGGTATTGCTGAGCAAAGACAAAGACGACTTCCACCTCTTTTCGCCGAACAAACCGATCTCCGTTCCGTGATTAAACACCCAAGTGTTTGGTACGAGGTAAAAGCTTATATTGAATGTTCTGTCCAATGGTGTAAGCCAAATGATTATAATACGTCACACTTCTGTCCTATTATTATAATATATAAAACTTCTGTGACATGTCCATCAGAGTGTCCTTTAACATCTGTGAATAATTTGTGTCAATCGGATACAAATTATTATGCGTTGCTAAGGACTTCCTACCCCAAAACAGTCCAAAACTTTAACGGACAATATCTAAAAAAATGCAAATTGCAAAATATGTCCAAATGTGGATATTAAAATGACCATAACTTTGGTTCTACTTATGATAGAAACATCATTTTTTTCACCATCTTAAACCTTAGTTTCCACTCTACCAAGCTACACACATAACTCTGTTTTGATTTCCAGACACTTATGCCTGGTTTCGTGGTGGTGGGTCACATATTATTCATTTTCCGATTGTAGATTCTTAACTGAATATGAAAATAAGGAATGTTACACATATCGCGGCAGAGCTGCAGATACACGAAGGCAAAAATCCAGCGGGTCATCTTCAACATGGCTGCATATTCTGCTCGTCTTGTTGCAGCAGAAGAGTTTGGTCATGCAATTAAAGCGTATAAATTGATAGCGCAGCAAAACAACAGTCCCAGTTTAATTCCTGGCTAATGACATTGCGGCTAAGCGGACCCCTGCCTCTAGAGGTATAGTACAGGAAAGACCTCATTAACTTTTTTTTTTTTTTCCTCATCATTATTTCTCTCAGAACAGCCCATCCTTATCTGCTGAATGATTAGCAATGCAATGAGGATTTTTTTTTTTTTTTTTTACGACACGTGTAACCCACACAAAGCCCAGCAGGAATGCCCCCCCCCCCCCCAGAGACATGCAAATGATCTACTTTTTCAACACGTAAGTGGTGGTGGAAAAAAAAAAAAAATGAGAGAAGAAAACAGGAATTGTGAGCGTCGGTGGCATTTCCTGTTCCGCCAACAATGACCCTGAATCCACAGAAAGGTTTGAGTCTCAGCAGAGGTTGTTGTTTTTGTGTGTGCGCGCGGTTGTGTGAACTTTGTTTTTGTTTTTCGCAGTTTGAGGTCAATAACTCAGCCATGACATAAATGATTTATGCTTGGCATCATCTGAAAATGTTGGCTTCAGCATCACCCAGGTATCGATCGCAGGATATTGACTGAAGACCAAGGTGTCAGATTCAATTGGGGAAACATGAGAGGGCTGTATTAATGTGGGTTTGTTTTTTGCTCATTAAACCCATCTCCAGTCCTCTCTCTCTCTCTCTCTCTCTCTCTCGCCTTCTGACTATTGTTGTCTGACAGGAGAGTACAAAACACCAAACCCTGTGCAGTATTTCTGAAAGTTCATCTTCACAAAGCAACGACACAACACAAACTGTCTGGAGGAAATGACATTCTCTGACCGTATATGGATTTAAACCACAGGAGATTTGTCTAAGGTTGAAGAGGTGCTAAAAGTACTCACAATATTCAGTCAAAATTATGAGATAAAAAGTCAAAAATATTAGATAAGAAATGCATAATTATGCAAAAAAAAAGTCAACATTATTAGATAAAATGGCACAATTGGGACAAAAAGTCCTAATTCTGAGATTTAAAAAAAGTCATAATTATGATATTGAAAGTGTAAATCAATTAGAACTGCCTATTTTGTACTAGCTTAGCTGTCTGCGTCGTTCATTTTCCTTCAGTATTTATCTTTTAATGTCATTTTATCACTCGGTGGGTTTTGTTGTTGGCTCCCTGATGTTGTGCAGAAAAATCTGAAAGGGTTTTTTCATCGTGTTGAGTCTCTGATGTGTTTTAACGCCTGATTTTTAGTATTTATCTCACCTTTGCAAATGTATATTTTCAGCTGCCTTCATGGTGGCTTTTACCTTTTACATGTGTGATAAATTTCCAAAAGGGAGCAACTGTATTTGTGTCTGACGTTTACAAACTTAATCCACATTAGGCGTCTGGAGTTGGTTCTGAATGAACCCAATGGAAATTAAATGAGCGACTATTTAATGGTATTTAATACTGTTTAGAACAGGGGTGTCAAACTGCGGTCATTGGAGGATCACTGTCCTTGCATGTTTTAGATATTTCCCTCTCCCATCACACCTGGAAACCATTACATCAGTAGTAGTGTTCTGTAGAGCTTTGATTATTAACTCTGAATGGATGGGTTGGGATGGGAACTGTAATATGTGTAAATGATAAAGTGAAGCTCAATATTGTTAAAATCGCTCGTATTTTTCTTAATACATGAATATGTGTGTTCATGTTATTCGTATTTTTTAAAGGATAGTATGTAGATGTAAACATTTTCATAAAGTAATGTTAGATTTTTCACTTTAAAACATATAGAAAAATCCAGTGAACTTTACATCTGTCTTATTATGTTATTATTTCTCAGTTCTGTAGAGTGTAGGTGTGAATGTAAGCGTAAATGTCTCTCTGTCATTCCTGTGATGACTTGTTCATGAAATATATTTTAAATATGTCTATGCATTTATTGCTTTTTTTTTCATTTCTTGTGTGTGAATAGATACAGCCTGTGCACTCATGTCTGTGTCAAGGCCTTGGACTGGATTCTGTATGAACATTCTCAAGTATTAAGTGCCTCTGCGTTGTTTCCATACGCCAGCATCAGTGTACAATTATTACATTATAAATAGAGCTATCTAATATTAACTACTGTTAACAAACCGGCGCCAGAGGAACAGAACCTTCACAGAAACACATTATTTATGATCCTTTTAATCCTGCAGTTTGTTTACTTAGGGTTAATGATGATGTTTCATACATGAACGTACATATACCATAATTATTCATCAGCAATAATATTGACCTGTGCAATATATGCTCCTTTGCACTACATAATTTACAACATAGTCATTGATTATATTTATGAAAAAAGTCACCTGAAAAAGCTGCATGAAGGCAGAATGATGAATAAAATTACAAGAATTCACAGAAAACGTAGATATTAATGAAAACAGAGTCAATTCAAAGTTAATTATTTAATTAATAAGCAAGAAAGACAAAAACATGTGTCTCTGGGATGTTTTTAAATAATAAATAATTGAAAATGTATCTCACCTGCACAAATTCATGTTTGTAGTTGTTTTTGTTTATTATTTTTTTTACTATTTATACATGTGAAGAGATAAACTTCTAAAGCAAGCAATAGTTGTTTTTTTTTAATGTGTGGATTAAAAGCTTAATCCACTTTTATTTATTTTTTTGTGTGTGTGTGTGGAGGGGGATAAGGGGCGGGAAGCCAAACATTGTTTCAATACTGAAATATTACATAGTGCAGCCAGTTTCTGAAATAAGTACTTTGTAGGACAAGTTGGCAAATGCAAAAAAATACAAAAAATAAAAAGTCCAGAATCTACAGGGACTGAAGCGAAACCCACATCATGTAAGTGGCAGAGGATTGTTCTTCTCCAAACAGCCTCAGGGCTCACTGTTCCACTGCTGACAGACACAAGCACTGCTGAAAAATGCAGCAATAATGCAGCTGTATTTATTTCTACTTTGCTTTGTATTTAACCTCTTCCCACCTTTAGTTCTGGTCCAGGCTTGTAGATGACATTAATTTAATAACATAGTACTTTCTTTACTGTACTGAAGTAGATTTTTTTAGGTATCTGTACTTAAGTAGTTATTTTTCTGGCAACTTTTGACTTTTACTTCCTACATTTTTGTATAAATATCTGTAATTTATACTCAGAATGGACTCATCACTTTTTCGAACCAGTATGAAAAATAAGTCCTGAATCAGAAATTGTGACTATGTTGTAATTTTGACTTTTTATCTCATAATTATCCATTTCTTATCTCATAAGTCAGACTTTTTTTCTCAGAATTTTGCCTTTCTGTCCCAAAATTTAGACTTTTTTCTACATTATTTTGACATTTTATCTCATAATTTTTCCTTTTTTCACATAATTATGTTTTTTATCTCATAATTCTGAAATTTTTCTCATAATTTTGATGTTTTATCTCAAAATCTTTACTTTTTATCTCACAATTTAGATTTTTTTTTTAATATCTCCCGTGCATGACTTTTGAAATGTTCCTAAATGCCCTGTCCATACCCACTAAACTAAGTACCATGAGCCAATAAAACACATCATCATCATAGTTTTTGACATTTGTGACCCACCACCACGAAACCAGGCATGAGTGTCTGGAAATCCAAACAGAGTTATCTGTGTAGCTTGGTAGAGTGGAAACTAAGGTTTAAGATGGTGAAAAAATTATGTTTCTATCATAAGTAGAACCAAAGTTATGGTCATTTTAATATCCACAGTTGGACATATTATGCAATTTGCATTTTTTTAGATATTGTCCGTTAAAGTTTTGGACTGTTTTGGGGTAGGAAGTCCTTAGCAACGCATAATAATTTGTATCCGATTGACACAAATTATTCACAGATGTTAAAGGACACTCTGATGGACATGTCACAGAAGTTTTATATATTATAATAATAGGACAGAAGTGTGACGTATTATAATCATTTGGCTTACACCATTGGACAGAACATTCAATATAAGCTTTTACCTCGTACCAAACACTTGGATGTTTACCCACGGAACGGAGATCGGTTTGTTCGGCGAAAAGAGGTGGAAGTCGTCTTTGTCTTTGCTCAGCAATCCCTGAACTTTTGTCACCGCTTAAATAATTGACTCAATAAACACCTTTATTGATTGGATTTCAATGTAATGACCACAGGAACTGAACATAGAGGTGTTACGGTACCGTTTTTTGATATGGTGTAAACACAAATAAGAAATCACCTTCCAGCCTAAATTTGGCTGTAGCTCTGAACGGCTCAGTGCGACTTATGCCTGGTTTCGTGGTGGCGGGTCACATTTTTCTGTTTTTCCTGACTTAAATGAGTATTATTTCATTTTTTACTTCATGTAAAGCTTCTTTGAGTGCCATGAAAAGTGCTATACAAATAAAATGTTATTATTAAAATATTATCATTATTATTATTATTATTATTATTATTATTATTATTATTATTATTATTATTATTATTATTATTATTATTATTATTATTATTATTATTATTATTCATCCATAGCAAAAGACAAAGTGTAGTTTTCCTTTTTACTTTATTACAATTGAGTAATTGTACTATTTTTCTTTTACTTCAATAAAGAAGTTGAATCAGTACTTCTACTTTTACAAGAGTATTTTTTCACACAAGTGGCTGTACTTCTACTTAAGTACAGAATGTAAGTACTTTAGACACTGTGGCTTATATACACAGCTCCCACATTAATGCACGTGCACTTGTTTCACATCAAATGAAAGTGAAGAAGCTGTTTTTTTATGAAAATATAAACCATTCTGAAGTGCAACAGTAACACCATATACACAAAAGGATACCTTACACTAAAGACTAACATGAAAAATGAGTTTTCTCTGACTTTTGAAGGCTATCATCTGATCAATTATCTATCTGTACAAACAAATGTGGTGTGGTTTCCATGGTAACACTGCAGTGAACATAATCCAGTCAAGTAAGACACATAAAATGATCTTTTTGGATCAGAATACTAGTTTCAACTTTATTTTACTATTAACAATGCTAATTTTGTATATGAAATATTTAGTTTTGCTGCAACATATGTATTTGAAGCATTTAACTATTATTACTTTTCCCAAAATTTCCAAATATAGCCACTTTGGAACAATTAATAATTCCCTAAACTTCCCTTCTGTAAAACACATAAACATAATCATAGAAAAAAATGTAAAGCTCTTAAATTTAAAGTGCAAAGTTCACAGACATTGGTCTGTTGGTAAGTGGTGTGTTTCAGTCCATACCTACCAAATGCAGACAAATACACCCTGGTTTTCACCAAAAAATTAAGTCAAGGGGGAGGAGGGGTCCAAATGTATTTGTGTTTCTAAGTCGACAGCTTTTTACCTTTTAAATAAACAAAAAAAAGGGAGTGTTTTCATCCAAACTACAGACTGTTACCTTTACAAAGAGCCCATTCTTTTATCTGTACTGGAAAGAGTTGAACAACAGCTGGAGTTTTAATTTGGAGAGGGATTTTACAGACGTTTTAAACAAAATCAGCCCAGAATGGTAGAGGGTTTTAACAGCTGCCAAAATGTTAATCAGCTAAATCAAGGAAACATTTTTCACATGGTGTAATTGGGATGGGATGGTCTAAACCATAGGTGTCAAACTCCGCTCCTCGAGGGCCGGTGTTCTACATGTTTTAGATATTTCCCTCTTCCACATGATTCAGTTTAACCCTTTAACTCCTGAAACTTTAGCAGTTCCACAGTAAAAAAAAAAAAAAAAAAGAGAAAAAAAAAGCAACAAAATGAACAAAAATTAATAATAAACGGACAAAATAATTACTAACATGAAGAAAGTGAGACACAAATGGAGCAAAATTAAAGAAAAAATTAAAACTACATTCAGTCTCAAAGGCCTTCATTGTCTCTCGCAACTACCTCCCCACACGGCATCAAAGTCAAATTTGAGCAAAATCAGTGTTCTCTGGTTTCCTCCCACAATCCAAACACATGCATTGATAGGTTAACTGGTTAATCTAAATTACCCATAGGTGTTAATGTGACAGTTATTGTTTGTCTATATATGTTCAGCCCTGAGATGAACTGTTGTCTCATACAGGGTGTACCCCGCCTTCACCCACTGTAGCTGGATTAGGCCCCCAGTGACCCCTGTGACCCTAGTGAGGATAAAGCGGGTTCAGATGATGAGACGAGACAAGACACCTCACTAAATATATATATATATATATATATATATATATATGTGTGTGTGTGTGTGTGTGTGTGTGCGTGTATATTTTAAACCCTAACCCTCTTTCAAATCTCCAGTTTCCTTGTGTACTATTTCCCCATGACCCTAGTGAGGATAAAGCGGGTTCAGATGACGAGTGATGAGTGATAATTTTTAACAAAACAAAAATACTGGTTGTCATATGATGACTCAGACTTTTGATTTCAGCACTTTTGATTTTAGACTATTACTAAAATAATTTTAATCGACTAAAATTCATAATATAAAATTGTATGAATTTTGTTCAACTGAAACTAGACTAACACTAAAATGATTTAGATGACTAAATTGTGACTAAAACTAAAATAAAATTTTCGTCATGAGACGAAGCTGTTCATTAAAGTGGAATGAATTGGTGAAATCGTATGTGTATTACACATTAAAACATTACAATAAACACATTGAGTTTTATATAATCTTTAATAAAACAAAAACACTGGTTGTCACATTTTAGTGAAAGATGACTAAAATAATTTTAGTCGTCTTTTATAGGTTCTTTGTAAACAATCCGATGTAATAAAGGCTTTTACATTTTTCACATGTAAGAGAGTGCCTTGGAATTTTCTCTTTTTGTCATATTCTTAGTTTTCCCATCCAAAGACCACCTCTAATTATTACTCATTGAACTCCAGGTAGCGCTCCTAAAGCTAACTTTTTTGGGATTTGAACTAAAGTGATTTTGACACCATCTTCAATCTAATTTTTGCATTTTACAAATTGATCGACCAGGCAAATTATTTTAGTCGACTAAAATTATTTTAGATTTCGTCGACTAAAATGTTAAGACTTTTGGTCAACTGAAAATACACCAACACTAAAATGATTTAGGTGACTAAAGTGTGACTAAAACTAAAATGAAATTTTCGTCAACAGACTAAAACTAAATTTTCTAACAAAATTAACACTGGATGATCAATTTGTAAAATGCAAAAATTAGACTGAAGATGGTGTCAAAATCACTTTAGTTCAGATCCCAAAAAAGTTAGCTTCAGGAGCGCTACCTGGAGTCCAATAAGTAATAATTAGAGGTGGTCTTTGGATGGAAAAACTAAGAGTATGACAAAAAGAGAAAATTCCAAGGCACTCTCTTATATGTGAACAATGTAAAAGCCTTTATTACATTGGCTTGGTTACAAAGAACATATAAAAGACCCCAGTCTTTATAGTGGGGTCTATAGTGAGGTCTTTTATAGGTTGTTTGTAACCAAGCCAATGTAATAAAGGCTTTTTTATTTAAAAAAAAACACTTTTAAGAATAATTTTAGTTGATGTTACTGATTCCAATTAATTATTTTCAGCATTGGGGTTTACTGCACAGTGTTTTTATGATATAATTTTACTTCTGTCACTGTTATTATTTCACTGATCAGATCATATAAGGTTCTAGTATGTGGCCCCTGAACTAAAATGAGTTTGACACCCCTGGTCTAACCTGTGCATAAATAATAAAACCAACTGTGGTGTATTTTTCCATTTTTGTGCTGCAAACACTATATCCTTGTATTTTTTATCATGTGTGTGAGTTTTCCAGGTTTGTGCAGTGTTAGTTTCTATATTTATGTGCACTTTACCTTCATGTCTTCACATCTGTGTCTGTGTGTAAGCGAAACTTTTAAGTACCTCGATTCTGGGTTTCATTGACTGTTCTAAGAAGTCATGCTTATCTGGACCCTTCAGGGCACTGGTGTTAATCCCCAGGAAAAGATGACATCAAATGGAGGCAGAGCAAGGGATTATGGGGGATGTTGTGGAGCATGATCAACTGCCACTGAGAACTGAACGGACAGGAAGCAATCCTCCTCAGGTGAGAGCGAAAACACTGCTACAGAGCGGAATGAGCGAACCACAACCAGCATATGAATGAACCATTACCACACATGGGAACCTTTCAACATTGCCAAACCAGCCCAGTCTATTGCATTAATTTTAATCAGACCAAAGTTGGAAAGCACTTTTCCCAGTGCAGTCGTCCCCCACAGTCTGTGCCTAATTCACACTGTTCGACTCCTCTACCTCTGTTAAGTCTCGAAGAGTGCCAGGTATCATCTTCTTTAATGCAGTCCCTGTGAAACCAGCTTTTCTTATTTCACACCCAACAATGGTTCAGTGTGAGTAGAATGTCTGTGTTTACTGAGATTAAGCCGTTCTTCTCCTCCTCACAATTGAAAATACACTCGTATATGGTTGTATTTGTATATACCTAGGGCCATTAGGATTGTATGTGGTGTAATTTTCTGAAAATTGTTTGTTCAGGTGCGTATTTTATACAGTATATGATGCTTCTGAAATGAGTAACACAGTTAAAAGCTGTATTTATTATTTTTATTTTTTTTAATAATTTTATTTCGAATATGTCAAACACAAAAACACTTGATCTTTCAAAAGCCAATAATTGATCAAATAAGACAAAGACAATATAGCATACATAAAAAAATAAGAAGGCAAGTAACATGTTCGAAAGGGAGTGGGAAGAAGTGTTTATGATTATTTACATTTACATCAATTAAATATCATAAAATACCTGATTTGCACTGACCTCTGGGATGCACCATAGGAGTCTGAGAACTAGAACCAGCAGGTTCAGGGACAGCTATGACCCACCCCGCAGACCCTCACCCCTGTCACTGTCACTCCCATAAACACATACATATACATATACATATACGTATATATACAGTGGTACCTCTACTTAAAAAAGACCCAGTAACTGTAGTAATTGTAAATTTTTCATCTCTGAATACAAAAGAAAATTCAATTTATGAAACGAAGCCGAAACTCCCAAGACATAAATATGTTCATTACTGTACGTAAATACATCATGTACGTACTGTACGTGACATCCCATTGGCTATTAGGGAGCGTCCCATGATGCTTTTCGTGACCCTTTGACCCTTGAGTTACTGTTGTTTTGTGAGTTTTTAACAGTGTGCTCATTAAAACTTTATTTCAGTACATATTCAGTATTCATCATGAGCCCTAAGAAACTGATTCCTGGTGCGAATGAAAAGAAGAAGCAGGCTGCGTTGGAGATGATAGGAGATGATAAAGAAAAAATATGACAGTGGCAAACAGTTGAGTTATATCGCAAAGGAATATGGCCGAAACCTTTCTACCATCGGTAAATTATTGAAGCAGAAGGATGCCTTAAAAGCGCCGGCCCCTACAAAAAGCACCTCTGTGATATGGAAAAGAGGTCAGAGGTCATCAGGGCGGCTGTGGCTCAGTTGGTAGAGTGGGTCGCCCAATGACCGAGAGATTGGCGGTTCATGTACCACCTATGTTGTCCACATGTCGAAGTGTCCTTGTGCAAGACACTTAGGCAAGACACCTAGCTTCACACACACACACACACACACACTAGTAGGTTTCTAAGGTTCAGTCAGTCCTACTGGGAGCCTAAGTCAGGGTTCAGTGTCTTTGCCCAAGGACACTGAAAACACCTGGAATGTTGGTAGCTGTGACTAAAAAATTTGTCATGTGTGTATCTTAGGCCCTAAAGTCACCTCCATAGCTCCATTAGGAAACAAAGCATCCTTAGTTTCAGCTTAGTATTTTCCCGCCGGGAAACCAGCCACTCCTTAGAAGCGATTTAAACCAATGAAGTGTCCTTATGATACTATGTAATAGACGACGCTCTCCTTTTTCCTGCCACTGGTCAGGGCTTATGTGTGTAATAAAACTCTTTCGCTGTGAGAGAAATACCAGAAGTGATAAGCACTAAAATCCAGACCTAGGAGCCTCCGTTGCTCATTCTGTTTTTTCTTGGTTTTCCCGCTCAGCTGAGATAAAATGACATCAACAGTTTCCTGTGTCTGTCTTTCAGTCTGTCTTTGTTTAAACTAACTTAGACCTTACAGTAGCTATGACCTACCCTCAAGCAGGAACTCCATTGGTTCCTGTAAAAGTTCAGATAGGCGGCCCTGTGAGAACGACCCGGTCAGTGGAGACGAGCGCATACCATGAACTTCCAATAGTAGAAACACACCTTCGGGTGCTGTAGTGACGTCTCTAATCTGTTGTGAGGCACAAATATTAAACCAATATCGCCCGGATGGTTTTGGTTTCAACAAAATCCAATCAAATGTATCAACAATATTAATCTTTCGGTGTTTCCCTGTATCTTGCCTGAACAGATTAACAGCACAATACATCACGTTTGATCTTTGTCTTGTAACCTAAGCTCATCACCGCCATTAAACGCAGGGCCATTAATAATGCCCCTGATCTAATGAACAGAAACACTTGTGTTGTTAAATATTTGTCTTGTTCTTTCTCTAATTACACATTAATGGGCCCATGCTGAGTTCATTTGTCGCAGCGTGAGCGAGCAGTAAATAATGCCTCTTTAGGCGTCGTTTGCAGCAAACTGGCCTCATGTAGAAAAAGGCCTTGCTTATTGATCTCACCTTGAGTTATTCAGCTCATGGTGAGAAAAACTGGTGCGTGTCAGCTCGCTGTTGGACGTTCCGCTGAAGGTCTTTATTTATCAGTGTTTGTAGTAATCAGGCTAATTCGAGTGCACAGCCGTTTTTGGATTTGGACCAAAGAAGCTGGAGGAAATAACGGAATGGCAGATTCAACAAGGTCATGTTATTCATGCATCCAGACAAAAGCTCCTTTTGTTTTTCTGGGCTATTTAGTCATATTCTTCACTTTTTTTCCGATGGTATTATTTAATCACGAGTGCATTGTTGGACAATTTAAAAAAAATTTTTTTTTTTTTTTATTATTTTTTTTACCATTGTTCTTGTAGTGTCTTCAGATGAGAGGGTGATGAGAGGATGGTGAAGAAGGCTTCGCTCACACCGGTCTTAATTTTTTAATATGACAAAAAAAAAAATTAACCCTTTGATGCGTGAATTGTAAGAACTTTAGTTAAGATTTTAAATAAAAAAAATTTTTAAATTTAATTAAATAAATAAATAATAAAAAAAATACAATTATATTTTAAAAAATCAATAAAAAATATGAAGATATATACCGGTACAAGTAAAAAAAATAATAAAAAATATATGGAGTAAGATAAATGTAAATATATTTGTGTCCACAGATTGGATACACATGTGCATATGTCTGTAGTTATGCATAAAATAAATATTTGGGAATTCTCAAATGAGTCCAGTCGTGCATAAAATGTATTGTTGGGGGAGTGTTATCTGCATTCACATTATGTAATGTGGACATTGGCAAATGCAGCAAGTGTTGGTAACTCAGGGTGACCCATCAGATTCCAAAAGGAGCATGGAAAAGTGTTTTATAGCAGAATGACACCTTTAAAGCCCAATTAATTTAAGTGGAATACACCCGTTTTTTCAGGATCGGGGTGAGGTGAAGGAGGACTCCATTGCACAGTACTGAAGGGAAAAATAATTTAATAACAAAACTAAGAAACATAAAGACAAGACAGACAAAACCTGGGAACAAACAACCAGAGTCCGTGGTGATGATGAATGTCCGGGTTATGGTGATCAGAGGAGATGGTGAAACTGTCCGGGTTATGGAGGTGACATTACTGAATGGTCCCGCACTGGCAACTGCAAGCCTTACTGCTTTTATAGCCACAGATGAGGAACGGCTTGCAGCTGCACAGTGCGGGACCAGGTGACTGTGGATGAGCACTGGGGGAAAGGTCACCGGAGCAGAGGTCATGACACGTTTCCCATAGAAACCTTTATTAGGAATTAATATTTCCATGTAAACATGAAGGAAATAGATTTAATTTTGAATTATTTTATTCTGAATAAATAATTCTGAATTTAAAACATCATGTAAATATAACCAGTGTTCCTTCACAGAACCTTGTTGACTCTCATCAAAGCAGAATATTATCAAAGGCACTTCCTTCAAACACACATTTTCGAGACACTTCTTTTCAAGCAGACATATCAAACCATATACTGTAAGCTCTTCAGACTTTACATTCTCTTTCTACTTCTCTATCTACTCTGTGTTGTCTTCTTAGGCTGATTGACTTCTCTTGCATATTTTATGTGCATTCGTGAATTGGATTTTACATCAAGACATTACTTTGGAAGTGACTTTATTTGTCAGATTTTGCTCAAAAAGAGACATTTCCATTTCATTTTATTAAGTGTGTTAATTGACTTCCCAGAAATGTAATGTGTTATTGTTATTGTTGTGGGTTATAGTTATGGATTCCATGGTAACAAGTTTAGTTTATTATGCACTATAAAAGATAACAAATACATAAGCAAGTAAAAGTACAAAAATAAAATAAAAAAAACTGGGCTTAATATGCTTATATAGAGGCCTCCCTTCATCAACTTAATTAACAATTAAAATGAATCAAATAAAGAAAAATTAACTTCAATAAAGTCAATAAAACAATACAATAAAAACACAAATGTAAAAATAAATTCTCATAACTAGAATAACACATGGACATGAATTAAATATAGACTTTAAGAGAAATAATAAACAAGGAAACAAAAACTTTTTCATTACTTTTTTTTTGCTTAAAAATGTCAAAGAAATGAAACAGTTGAACACAACAATTAAACAGGGTATCCATCCTTGTTCTGTGATCTTACTTTGTATGTAATTTAAGATGCTTCCTCAATTAATCAATGTGGTACGACTTGCGCTAGTTTCGAAAATTTGCTCAAAACTTAAACAAAACACAAAACTAGAACTTCTATAACAGCTACAGACTGGGACAGTACGTTTCTACCATGAAACCCAACAGTGCGGTGGATGAGTTGTGTTATCCATCTGACAGACCGACTGAAAATGACATGATGGGTGGACGACAGTAAAAGGAGTTCATGCAGAACTGCAGGCTGGTGGTAATCGTTTAGGTTTTTTTACACCATATTTAACAGAAGAATTCATTGGAATATCAAATATTTTCTGTGTGACAGTTTAAAATGAGCTTTTAACATAACATCACTGGACCTGGCAGTGTGACTGGAGTTTAAAAAATGACTGAAACTGCAGTGAGTGTGAGTGTGAGTGAGTGAGTGAGTGAGTGAGTGAGTGAGTGAGTGAGTGAGTGAGTGAGTGAGTGAGTGAGTGAGTGAGTGAGTGAGTGAGTGAGTGAGTGAGTGAGTGAGTGAGTGTGAGCGTGAGTGAGTGAGTGAGTGAGTGTGAGAGTGAGTGAGTGAGTGAGTGAGTGAGTGAGTGAGTGAGTGAGTGAGTGAGTGAGTGAGCGAGTGAGTGTGAGCGTGAGTGTGTGCGTGAGTGTGAGTGAGTGAGTGAGTGAGTGAGTGAGTGTGTGAGTGTGAGTGAGTGAGTGAGCGAGCGAGTGAGTGAGCGAGTGAGTGTGAGCGTGAGTGTGTGCGTGAGTGTGAGTGAGTGAGTGAGTGTGTGAGTGTGAGTGAGTGAGTGAGTGAGTGAGTGAGAGAGAGTGTGAGTGAGTGAGTGAGTGAGTGAGTGTGAGCGTGAGTGTGTGAGTGAGTGTGAGCGTGAGTGAGTGAGTGAGTGAGTGAGTGAGTGAGTGAGTGAGTGAGTGAGTGAGTGAGTGAGTGAGTGAGTGAGTGAGCTGACAAAGCAACTGTTTTCTTTTCTCAGTGGCTGACTTCAACCGGTTAATGAGGCTCAGTGATTACTCAAGATTTTTTTAACCTTTGTGCGGTCCTTCGGGTCAAAGAGACCCGGTGGCTCACAAATGTACCTTTTTATACGTACTGTAGGATGCCATTGCTTACTACTGAAAACAGTAATATATCCTTGGGGGGTGGGGTGATGAGTCTATGGAACTGAACTTTGGAATCTGGGTTTTTGAGACCCAATTGTAGGAAACAGCCAGTGTGCCTTTTACGAAGGACCGCACAAGGGTTAATGCATTGCGTCATATAGTCCACGTCTAGTCACTCTTAGTGACGTTACCATAGCAACTGATGCAAGATAATAACATTGACGAAAAGGTTCCTATAGGGCTATTTCTGTATGGAGACATACATCTGATAAGACCGGAATAACTCATGGCCCGTTCAAAAGTAGTCCCTCCCCCCAAAAAAGTACCAGAAGTTCCAATAGTGGAAACAGGCCTTTAACGCGTCACATTATTTCCCGAGTAACAATAACGGCAATAGTTATGTATAAAGTAATTAAGTAATTACTCTGTTACTTGAAATGTGGCTGTGTTAGTAACACCGTTATACTCTAACGCTGTTATTCCCAGCACTGTAGCTGAAGTAGGTTAACATAAATATTAGGAATTATTTCCAAACACTAATCCTCTCAGGCCTGAAGTACATGTCCCTCTTTTTCTCAATGAACATAATAATGATAGAAACAATAATCATCCTTGAGTGTCCTGAATTCATATTACTGTTCAACACTTAAAGTGTAATGTCCCTCATAAATTAAACCTCATTTCAGTGTCAGGGTGACCTTATAATTAAGAAGATGATCCTTCAACCAGGCGGAGCACACCCACACATTTGTGACAGCAACCTGCTGAAGAGTCCTTTTACAAATAATGCCATGCACGGTGGTGACATTATAGTCTGACCCCCAAGGAGGAACTCATTCACACTTTAATTATTTAATAATAGATCACACTATTGTATCAGATTTGCATTGATTATTAAAACAGAATTATTGGTCATTGTTTTGTCTGTCTTGCACCGGATGTGGTCCACGGTGAAAGCCTAAATATCAGCGCATCCATCATGGTTTTCTTTTTTTTCTGCTTTTGAAGACAATCTAAATCAAATCATCCAAGTCAGCTTTTAGAAAGTGGTGTTTAACTTGCTTTCTTGTAATTCACAGTCACGTCTGAAAATCTCCAGTCACTCCTCAGGCCTAGAAACTATCTGTTAACTTCCACAAATGTAATAATCCCACAAAAATAATAATAAAACCGTGCAGATTTTAATTTCATTAATCCCATAAATGTAATAAAAAAGATGAAAAAAAAAGAAAATCAAAATAATTAGGAGCCAAACCTTTGACTTTGAAAAACAACAAGTGGCTAGTCCACTTTTAAACTATCTTTTCAATAATTTAGGAGTTTTACACAGTTAGTTAGGATCAAATATAGACTTCAAGAAAAAGAAACCAAGAAATATCAGTGCATCCAACATAGTTTTCTTGTTTTTTTTCTGCTTTGGAAGACAGTCTAAAATCAAATCACCCAAATCAGCTTTTACAAAATGGTGCTTTCTTGTAATTCAAAGTCAAATCTGAAAACCTCCAGTCACTCCTCAGGCCTAGAAACCATCTGTTAACTTCCACAAATGTAATAATCCCACAAACATAATAAAAATGTGCAGATTTTAATGTAATTAATCCCACAAATGTAATAAAAAACATGAAAAAAAAGAAAATGACAATAAATTGAAAACAGTCACATTTGAAAAATTCACTGCAGCGTCAAACTTCATTCTTCGGAAACAATAATATGTAAAAAAAAAAAAAAAAAAAAAAAAAAAGTTCCTCTCGCCCCACCTGGGTGGTGTCTCCTTCAGACTCGGGTCCTCTACCAGAGGCCTGGGAGCCTGAGGGTTCTGCGCAGGATCTTAGCTGTTCCTAGCAATGTGCTCTTTTGTACAGAGATCTCTGATGTTGTTCCTGGTATCTGCTGGAGACATTCTCCCAGCTTGGGGGTCACTGCCCCTAATGCTCCGATTACTACTGGATAGCTTAGTGGTCTACACCACTGACTTTGGTGCGGAAGGTTGCCGGTTCAAATCCCAGGTGTGCCCTTAGGCAAGGCACTTTACGCTATACATGCCTATACCTCATGATGAGCGATACAATAAATAGAGTCATACCGACTCGGACGGCGCCCGGGACAACAAGGTCCGCGTTAGGGGTTGAGGAACCAGAACACCCTGATGTTAAATTGGCTACTGGAACAAGACATTCATGGAGCAGGGCAGAGAACATATATATATATATATACATATATATATATATATATATATATATATATATTTTTTTTTTTTTTTTTTTTTTTTTTTTTCAGTGCCGAAAAGAAAAGTTTGTCCAGTTACATTGGCACCTCATATCAAGTATGTTGTCCCAAGTATTTTTTTTCATATCACAATATATATTATATGGTTAAAAAAAACCTCGGAATGTGAGGTTTTTTTTACAATATTGTACAGGTCTAAAAAGAAACCAAGAAATATCTGCGCATCCATCATCTTGTTTTTTTCTGCTTTTGAAGACAAACTAAATCAAATCATCCAAATCAGCTTTTAGAAAGTGGTGTTTAACTTCCTTTCTTGTAATTCAAAGTCAAATCTGAAAATCTCCAGTCACTCCTCAGGCCTAGAAACCATCCACCACACTTTTTTTTTGGTACAATCTGGAAGAAAGAGATTGCATCAACCAGGCTGATAATCCAGATAATGCCTGGGGCTGATTTTTTATTTTTTTTGACAGACCAGAGCTGAGGCTATGAGAGAGATCAGCAACCACCAGCCATGGGAGGAGAGGGGGGGGGGAGGGGGAGGGGAGGGGAGGTAGTACTCTTCTTGAAGTAATTCGCATCTACCCGACAGAGGGTCGAATGACTGCTTTTGGAAAGATAATTGTGCCTGGAGAAAACCCAGCAACAGGAACACTTGGAATTTTATCAGCAAACCACCTTCCCGTTTTGCCGATAGGGCAGGATATGAAAAGTGGCAGAGGTACAGGTGGGGAGGCAGTGAATGTTATTACCGAAGGGTCAGCGCACACCTGATAACCCCACCCGCTCTTTTATTTCTTTCATTTTGTTTATGCTCTCCACTCGGTTGCGTGCTTGATGAGGTAAACACATCGGTCCCCTGGCGTTTGAAATCAATTTGAGTCTGAATTCGTCTCCGCAGACACCTGACAGGCCCCGCGGTGCAGCTACGTTACTGGGCCTCGTGGAATATTCCGGCTGCGCCCCCTCCCATCAAACCCTGAAAAAGGAGCCGGTGATTAGCCGTGACACGACAACACTCCTCACTAACTCACGGGCACAAGTAGAGACGCTGCCTCCCCCCTCCTCCCTCTCTCCTTTCTCTCTCCTCCCTCACCTCCGTCCTTCCCTCCCTCTTCCCTCATCCCTCCCTCCTTCCATCCCTCACTGCTCCCTTCCCTCCCTGCTCCCTCTCTCCTTTTATCCCTCCCTCCTCCCTTCCCTCCCTCCCTCCCTCCTTCTATCCCTCCCTCCTCCCTTCCCTCCCTCCCTTCCCTCCCTCCCTCCTTCCCTCCTCCCTTCCCTCCCTCCTTCCCTCCTCCCTCCCTCCTCCCTTCCCTCCTTCTATCCCTCCCTCCTCCCTTCCCTCCCTCCCTCCCTCCTTCTATCCCTCCCTCCTCCCTTCCCTCCCTCCCTCCTTCCCTCCTCCCTTCCCTCCCTCCTTCCCTCCTCCCTCCCTCCCTCCCTCCCTCCTTCTATCCCTCCCTCCTCCCTTCCCTCCCTCCCTCCTATCCCTCCCTCCTTCCCTCCCTCCTTCCCTCCCTCTTCCCTTCCCTCCCTCCTTCCCTCCTTCCCTCCTCCCGCCTCCCTCCCTCCTCCCTTCCCTCCTTCCCTCCTCCCTCCCTCCCTCCTTCCATCCCTCCCTCCTCCCTTCCCTCCCTCATTCCCTCCTTCTATCTCTTGCTCCCTCCTTCCACCCCCCCCCTCCTCCTCCCTCACCCTGCCCCCCCCCCACCCCTCCTCCTCCCCCCTCACCCCCCACCAGTTCCTCCTCCCTCCCTCCTCTGCTCTCCAACTGTGTTGCAGTCTTGGGTAGATTCCAGAACTATGCAGTTTTTGGACGAGCCTTGTTCCTGTGAGACACCGTAAACTAGGTTGAGAGGACGGCCATACCCACAAGTCTCTTTCTGAGCTAATGAACATTCTGGAAAATAACTGGCGGGATGAAGCCAAGTGTTGTCTTTGACCTCAGCAACCTTCGTCTGTCTTTAGATGTAACTACACTGGAAAAATGTCCGTCTTAAAACAACTTTTAAATGATGAATACAAGATTTTTTTAAGATAAACAAAAAAAAATCTGCCAATGGAACAAGTGAAAATTATCTGTTAAAAAAATCTGATTTTCCAGATCTATTGTCTATAAATCACTTCTTATATCTCACTGAAAAGTTCCTCTGTACGTGATTTTTTACATGTAATGAGACATTTGGACTAGATATGAGAAAAATACACTTTGTAAATTGGGACTATTTACAGGGTTACAATGATCTACTTTTTTATTATTTAAATTCTTAATAATTTTTGTGTTTGTTTCTCTTCTATGCCCTCATCCATGCAACCTGAAGTTGTATTACGTGCTACTGTTGTTATTATTAATAATACAAATGAATGTTGTTGTTGTTATTCTTGAATTAAGAAAAAAAACTAATAAATTTTGAATGAAGCACAAAAACATTATTAAATTAAGCCCATAAAAAAAATGTAAAAATTAAAATTTTCTTGTTAAATCAGATTTTCCAGATCTAATGTGTATAAATCAGTTATTATATCTGTCTGATTGCATGTATAAGATTTTTTTTTATTTATTGATTGATTGATAAGTAAAAAAATATATATATTTTATTTATTTATTTTATTATTTTATTCTTATTTTTTATTCATTACATTTTTTTATGTTGGTCTGATTGTAATGTATATCTGTTTTAATCTATTTTTTATAATTTTCTAAAATGTGTTTAATCTATTTGTTTTCATGTACATTTTGAACAAGTGTAAGTGTAAAATAAACTGGATTGAATTGAATTGAATTTGGACTAGAAATGAAAAAAAAAATACACTTCATAAGATTTAGATTGAGATTTTTTTCCAGCGTAATAGCTTTGGTTTATTGCTCATTATGACATTATTTAGAAAACGTCACTTTGCAGATTACATTTTGTCCAATAATGATCAATAAAAGGCTCTGTTGGATTCTAATTATTCTTGCATGTTGCGCTGGCACCTTCCATCGAGCCAAAAATTCACACTCTATTGACTTGCTGATTTATGCAGTACGGGCATGGGGTCCAACTTATGTCAGTAACAGATTGGTGATAAATGACCGTTACAGTACGAGGCGACCAAGACTCAAAATAGACTTCACAGGCGTAAAGAGGCATGGGGTGGGAGTGGGGGGGGTGGGCTGTTGTCAAGTGGAATTAGAATAATATAATAATCAGCTAAAGGATGTATTTTAATCCGCTGATGATATTATTAACCCTTTAACTCCTGAGACTTTAGTGGTTCACAGTAAATAAAAAAAAAAAAATTAAATAACAATAAAATAAGCAACAAATGAACAAAAACAGACAAAGTGATCAATAAAAATTTACCAAAAAATTAATAAACCAAAAAAAAATACATATACATGAACAACGTAAGACAGAAACAGAACAAAATTGAAGAAAATTACTCAAATAAAAAACTAAATGTACAAAATAAACAAAACTTGTAAAACCGTGAGCGGTATTATAGGCCCTCGTATCCCTTGCAACCGACGAGATCATGTCGTATCACACCTTCAATCCGACCTCCTAGTAGACCAGTTTAAACAAAATGGAGTTGATTTAACCTTTCTTTAAATTTTATTATAATTTTTTTAAAGTGTCAAATACCTACTCTAAACTTTCTGGGACTGTTCTTGAGGTAATTTGGAGTCATTTAGTACTAATTTTGGAGCTCACAATTGAATGCATCACTGTAAAAACAACTATGAAAAACGGGTCAAAATTTGTCCCAAAATTTTGAGGTGTTTTTTTTCTCTGGGAGTGGGCATTTCCTGCTTTATGTCAGAGGGGCGTGCTCATTTTGACCCTCGGTTCTGCCTGCAATATCATCTTGGTCAAAACAGAAAGCGAAAGGTGTACCTGTCCCAAGGGATTCTGCCAAAACCCCATTCTTGTCTATGGCATGGTTTTTGAGTTGTCATGGCAACACAGTTAAAAACAGGGGTGTTTTCTCATTGGCTTTTTGGTTCAGGTTGACATGAGGGATGTGTGTTTAAAATTTCATGTGACTACGTCGAAAAAAAAATTTCACTCCCATTGAAAAACTGTAGGGGGGCGTCAGAGAGCCGTCCCATATCATCGTGTTCAGGTTGTCATTCTGCACTATTGTTACATCGGGTTAAACTCAATCTGACAATGTAGCTCCAAATTTTTATGACAGTTGTGCATCAGATTTGACCTGATTATCGGATAAAGCGGAAGTAGAACTTTGAATTAGAAGAAAGCAAATTTGTACTTTTTATGGTATTATTAAATTAAAAGCTTCAAATTTTTAGCACGTCTGTTGGACTATTATGTTAAAAGCTGCACATTTTTATTACATTTGTGGGGTTAATAGATGTCTTCTGTGCCCGAAGAGTGACTGGAAATTTTCAGATTTGACTGTGAATTACAAGAAAGCAAGATAAAAAAAAACAAAAAAAACACTGCTTTCTAAATGGATGATTTGATTTAGACTGTCTTCAAAAAGTAGAAATAGTCCAAGAAAACCCTGACGGATGTGCTATTTCTTCTTTTCTTGTGAGGGGGGGGGGGTGCTTGAAATCTATATTTGATTCTAACTAACTGGGTAAAGCTTATAAATTATTGAACAAAGAGTTTAAAAAGTGGAGTATCCAATAATGTTTCCAAAGTCAAAGGTTTGGCTCGAGCTCATCTTCTTTTTCTTTTTCTTTTTCCTTTCTTTTTTTTTTTTTTTTTTTTTTTTTGAAAGACATTGTTATATTGGTTTCCAAAGATCAAAGTCTCATGCTGCATTGGATTTTTCAAATGTGACCGTTTCTATGCCTTTGAAGATGAGCGCACATAAACAACAAACATGTCATTTTGTAAAGTGCCTCTTGTAATATGTTGTAATACAGCCTTTTTTGTAGTCGGGGAAATGCATTAATGACACAAGGGACAGAGGAAAAAAACCTCTCTTCGGAATCAAAGGGTGTTAGAAGTTTGGTCTTGGATGTTAATCTGACTATAAGTAGCCATTTACAAAGTACAAAGACAAAGCTTGCTGTCGGTGTTTGGTGGTAAATTTCCATCTGCATGCAAAGGAAAAAATAATGATGCCATTATGTGGTGTAACCAAACAGTGGAACAGCTTGATATGTTGTAATATCCTCAGTGAGACCTCCGTTAAAACCCATTTCCATAAAAGAAGCAGGTAGCTGCACTTATTAAAGTCAGAAGACGATTTCTCTTCTCAGAAGGAAACCAGGGAAGTGTCTGTGCACCATCATCCTCACAGCCCCTCTGCGGCTTCTCTTTCCACGCTCGGGCTTGTTTCTGTTTGCCGGCAAAACGAAGGTATTACCACCCTTCGTTCAGCGAGGTCCTGCACACATGACAGTTCATTTTCTGCATGATCTCCCAAAAGTCGATACGATCTTGTAAAGACAAATACCAGATAGCAGTAGCTAACTGATGCAGTTTGGGAGGAGCACCATTAATCATGCTCTCCAAAGGGGGTGCGCGGGGAGAGAGGGGGGGGGGGTCTACTCGGCAAGTCTACATGCATTAATAAAATCACGGGATGATCTATGAATGAATTCGCAGCTGGTAGCGGCTTTATTGCTCATTGTGCAGCATCTCTGAGGACAGATGTGTTTGGGAGTAACTGGAGGAATCTGTGCTGTTGAGGTGATATGTCGCCTCAATTAGACAAAAACCCAGACAGGTATAGGTCATCTGAGGTCAGCCGCATTGATGGCGCAACGTTTGATTGAATGAGGACACGGTGTCATTGATATGAGGCGTGTCGAACCATGTGACCCAGAGCCGCCTGATTACTGTGATTGCACCAGTCTGGTTCAATCAGAGAAGACCCTCAATGTTGGTTAATGTTCTTTAATGCTATGATTCCCAACATCGGATCAGACCATTGGGGGTGGGGGGGGTTATTTTACATTTCCAATTACCCCTGCTCGATTTCATTCTTTCATTGTAACGCACTAGATCAGGGGTGTCAAACTCATGTTTTATTATTGCTGGTGATGCGGTGATCACTGATTGGCTCAGAGAATGAATGCGTGAAGGAACACTCCCCTCCTCCCCTCTGGCTCTGTGTGTGTTTACCATCCCAGAGTAGCATCCAGCTAGGTTTCATGCAGTTGCTTGTTTTAAAAACTTGCATTAAAAAAATTTCACTTTATTTATTTCCACAGAGAGCACATGAACCAGTTTGCTCCGCCATTTTTTTCATGTTAGCTAGCTACTGTGGCGTCGTCTTCTCTTGTTGATGCTAATGCTAATGCTACTTCAGATTCACTGCAAAGGGGAACAGGCTGGGGGGAGAGTCACCTGCATTCCGTGGGTGGGTTTAACCCCACGTGGGTGATGCCAATGTCACCCATGGGCTTTTTCTGAGTTGCTAATTTGTCTGTGTTGTTTTCCATGAATGGTAATTGGAGGGGACACAGCACTTTCAAAGGCAACATGTGTTGGTAACTCGGGGTGACCCATCAGATTCCAAAAAAGGGGGTTGAAAAACTGGTTTTCAGCAGGATGACACCTTTAATGTTTTTTAATGCTATAATTCCTACTGTAAGATCACACTACGGGGCAGGGGTCGACACCAAAGGTTATTTAACAGTGGGAAATTTGAGCACAAAAAGGAAAATCTGAGACAGAACAGTTAACAGAAAGTGTTTTCATCATGATTAATCAAAATTAATCCAAAGCAACCATGTGATTAATCTGATTAATGATTTTAATCATTTGATAAAAAAAATAAATGTTAAATTAAGTGGCGATAATTAAATTGACTATAGCATATACAAGAGATAGTTTCTTTGGGTATGTTGCATATTTGCAACAATAGGTGTTAAGGGGTTAAATGTGATGTTATAATGAGAAAAATGTACTTGTTAAGATTTAGATTTTTGCAGTGCAGGGCTGGTCTTTTTTGTGGTTTTGTTTTTGTCCTGGTCTCTACATGGTCTTGGTCTAGCTGGTCTTGTAACTACAACATGACTTAAAACCACGTCGTTAAATCTGTGTTAATTAAACTGACCTCAGAGAAAAGGGAATAAAATATAATTGATGTTAATTTTTGCCCATGAAGATTCTGAATCATTTTATTCTTTTGGTGTTTGCCGTCAGGGGGGCTCAGTTTTTCTTAGATCCAATTAGGGGTGGTCTCCAGGGAAAAAATTGGGAACCACTGCTGTAATAGTTCAGCCTCGCTCTTGCACAGCATGAGATAATTACCTCTGAGTCCACCGTTTTCAGGCGGGTGGGATGTAATATGTATCACACAAAGACTTGTTGTGTCCAAAAATCTGTCTTTATCCTCATATTTCTGATCTTTGACTGTTATGAGCAGATGGTCTGAGGATTAAAAAGCCTGAAATGGACCAAACGATGGTACATTGTAAATTCTGTCAGTCTCCACATGGAGTCTGTTGTGTCTCTGAAGTCTCCACACACGGGTCAGAACCCTGAGCATCCAACTCCTCAGTCCTGTCATGAAACAGATGAAAAACAAGGACTTAATGATGAAGTTTAGTGGACGTAGTTTAGTGGATAGAACAGTGGATGAGCCCCAGGATCAGTGTTTGTCCTGATGTATGCTCTTATTTATAGGTTTTCTCCATCCTTTAAACCAGTGGTCCCCAAACTGTGGCCCACCTCCACATTTGGTCCGGCCCCCTGAACAATACCAGAGAGCATTTTGATGATTTTTTTTTTCATATATGTGTATTTGTATTTGATAATAAAGTTGGACTTTTGCAACAAAATTTTCCTTAGTTTTGAACTGTTTTCATTATTAACTATTAGTTAGTAACTAGTTTAACACAAGAACTTTGACAGAATGCTCATATGAGTCATTTAATAATAATAATAATAATAATAATAATAATAATAATAATAATAATAATAATAATAATAATAATAATAATAATAATAATAATAATAATAATAATAATAATAATAATAATAGTAATAACAATAACAATAATAATAATAATAATAATAATAATAATAATAATAATAATAATAATAATAATAATAATAATGGATTAGATTTATATAGTGCGTTTCAAGGCACCCAAAGTGCTTCACATTAGTGTTCCATTATTCATTCACTCTCACATGCTCCCTCTGGTCGTGGTAAACTACATATGTAGTCACAGTTGCCCTGGGGCAGACTGACAGATTCTGCTCTGACAACGAAGCTGAACTTGGACCTGTTAAGATGAAGAAGTTTATGTTCAATGGACCTTTTTCTGTGAAGAACCCAGAGAAGGTTATTTGATTGTGTCTTTCTGGAAAACAACACATTTTTACATTTAGGCACTCCTCCAACCATCACACTTTTTCTGTTACAAACTGACCCCGGCCCCTCATCAGAGAAGGGAAAAGATATGTGGATCTCACAGGAAAAAGTTTGGGGACTCCTGCTTTAAACCTTTATATATGGCAAAATATTGAAAAATATAATGCATTATATTGAGTAATATTTTCCCATATATGGAATAGTGGTGCATATATTATCCAGCATACTGCAATATACGATTTTATTTTCTACATGTTCAAAATAAAGACTTCAAACAATAATAAATGATTAATTTGAGTTGAACTCAAACGCACACAAAAAAAAAATCCTATATTAAGATTTATTTTTACTTTCTTTTCTTACTTGTTTTTCAAGGGGCAGTTTTTTTCCTTCTGTTTCAAATAAACCTCTGCACAGATTCCTTCCTTCAGTTCAGCAGGTGAATGTCATAAAAGCTAAACCCTGTTATTCCTGTAGTAAACATACAACAGAGGCAACTGGAAACACAGAAAAAAAAACACTCTTGTGGTAAATACCTCAGCAGTTTCCTAAATGTCACTTCTCTGCTGTATTTTTTCCTCTGTTGTGCTTCTGCTTTTGAGACGCTAGCAAAGACCTTCCCAATCATCTCAAATATCTCTGTGCACAGATCTGAAAAGACTGCAAGGCTTAAAAGTTACAAATAATACAGTCACACCTTTCTAACTCCTACATGAAAATACAGTAGATACCAGGCAGTTTTTCCTCCAGTGTGGGAGGGTTAAAGACTGTGGAAATAAAACACCTGTGGAGAATCATTCTTATCAAGACACAAAATATAAAGGCATTATTTAAAGGGATTATCCAGAGTAAAATTAATTTTAGCTCAATTTTTAGATGATTGGGAGTACAATCAAAATCACACCATTTGGATGTACGTTGAGAAATGTAGATTTTGTCGTTTTGAGCCAAACTGTGTTCGAACGAAACATTATTTTTAGACCTTTTAGACAAATAGCGAAGATCTCTCCAGGTACTCCAGTTTCCTCCCACCATCCAAACACATGCACTGATAGGTTAATTAGTTAATCCAAATTGTCCATAGGTGTGAATGTGAGAGTGATTTGTTTGTCTATATATGTTCAGCCCTGAGATGAACTGGAGACTCATACAGGGTGACCTCTGACCCCGCCTTCGCCCATTGTTGCTGGATTAGGCCCCCAGTGACCCCCATGACCCTAGTGAGGATAAAGCGGGTTCAGATGATGAGACAAGACAAGACACCTCACTATATATATATATATATATATATATATATATATATATATATATATATATATATATATATATGTGTGTGTGTGTGTGTGTGTGTGTGTGTGTGTGTGTGTGTGTGTGTGTGTATATTTTAAACCCTAACCCTCTTTCAAATCTCCAGTTTCCTTGTCTACTATTTCTCTTTAAAGTCTGTATTTAAATCACATCTATCTACAATTCTAAGTAATGGTAAATTCTTTCTTGTATTGTATTTTTATTATATTGTTTAATTTATCTATTACATTAGTTATTTCTTGATCATTTGATTTATTTGAAGTGTTAATTAAGTTGATGAAGGGAAGAAGGACTCTATACAAGTATATTAAACTTCTGGCCTCCTTTACACTGTTATATTTCATTTATAGAAAGAAAGAAAGAAAGAAAGAAAGAAAGAAAGAAAGAAAGAAAGAAAGAAAGAAAGAAAGAAAGAAAGAAAGAAAGAAAGAAAGAAAGAAAGAAAGAAAGAAAGAAAGAAAGAAAGAAAGAAAGAAAGAAAGAAAGAAAGAAAGAAAGAAAGAAAGAAAGAAAGAAAGAAAGAAAGATACTAAATATATATTAACATATATGAGATCCATCCATAACTTTTTGATTTATCTTGCTAACAAACAGACAGATAAACAAACTAGCAAAAACATAAACTCCTTGGCGGACATCTCTTCATTTGAGGAGGGGGGGGGTCTGCCTTGGTGGAGGTTTGGACTATGAGTGCTTTTCTAGTTCTGCATATTATATACATCTAATTTTTATGTTCAATTTCAGTCAGATGTACATTGAGAAATTTAGATTTTGCTGTTTTGAGCTAAACTGTGTTCGAATGAAACGTTATATTTTGACCTTTTTAGACAAATAGCGTTTCATCACAGCGAAAACACATGCCCTAAACACTTCCATGCTAACACGGTTTGGCTCAAAACTGCAAAATTTAAATTTCTTCATGTACATCTGAATGGTGTGATTTTGATGTCAACTATATGTATGTACTCTAAAACTTTTTTTTTGTTATTTTAAAGCCAATTGCTGTTATTCCAATTCTTAAAGCTGTGGAATGACCAGATATTAATTTATTTTGACTTTGGTCCATGGGAAGGTCCAAAGTAATGGGAAATGTATTTTATTTCGAAGTTCGTTTTGTCATTATATTTAGTTGATTCAGTTCATGTATGAGGTACAATGATGTGATGCCTGGTCTGACAACCCAACAATTGCCTAAAATTTGGCACATTGTTGCTTTAAAAACATCTATACCTGTCTTAATCACCTATGTATTAGGTATCACCTTACAGGAAATTTCATCAAGTTTCATGTGATATCCCCCAAAAGGCCCAATGGCTATTGGTAGTGAAGTTATGAGGCAAAATGGGGCAACATATCCGACGATTTTAACAAAAATAAACATTAAAACTTCATGACTCAAGCGGCGGGCCTTCCCATGGTCCAAAATCCACATTATTTCAAAAGGAATTTGCTTTAAAATGTTCTTTTTAACAGATCTAATATACTCCCAATCATCTAAAAATGGAGCTACTGTTAAATTAAGTTTACTCCAGATAATCCCTTTAACCCTCTATCATTCTGGGCTGATTTTGCTTAAAACACCTGAAAAATCCCTCTCCAAATTACAACTTATTTTATTGTAAATGTATGAACCAAATGGAATTCAAGGACAAAAAAGTGCAAAAAAAAAAATCAGTGTTAAATATTCAATAGCTCTTAAAATTCAAAATCTAATGATGCAGATTTGCTTCCATTGACCTTTGCTTTCTAGTGCACCCAGAACTCCTCACCATCATTCAAGTACCCCCCCCGCCTGTACATAGTGGGTGTAATAGAGATCAATAAAAAGATATTTGGGAGTGGAATGCTGCTGCACCTAAAGGTGGTAATGGTGGAGAAAACCCTGAGTGTCAGCGCTGACGTGTGAGCAGATGACAGCGTTCCCACATCCTGTCCTCGACTGCAGGACGTGTCCATGAAGTGGATTAGACTGAAAAGTGCATTGACTCTACACTGTTCTGAGAGTGGAAAACATGTCGACCTTATGGCAGTTCAGTTCAGAATGTAGATTTAGGAGTTTAGGGAAGATGGGACATTTTTAATCATATCGTGCTATAACTCAATGAATACTTGAGATATCTGTAACACTTTATAATACCTAGTAATATTTATATTGCCTCCAGGCTATATTTTTATTAATATTTTTCTCTATATTCTTATTTATATTTTTACTTACTTTATATTTTACTTATACTTTTCTAGTCTTTCTTAGCTTGTATATTTTAGTATATTGTTATATTTGTATATTAGTATATTTGTATAGTTATATTTTGCAAATAAAGAATTCTGATTCTGATACCTACACACAATTCACTATATATTAACCATTTGTTAATGGTTTATTCATACACAATTCATCATGAACAAAGCATTTTTTTTCTTCTTTTCTATGAACAAACCATTTGTAGCCCTGTGAACAACTGCTTTATGATTAATTGTGTATAAGCAATACATTAATAAACATTAACAAATAGGTAACGAATGGTTAATACATGGTAGAATGTGTGTAGGTATTATAAAGTGTTACCAAGATATCACCATGAAATTACATGAACATATACATACCTATAGCTGATGCGCATCAGATGCAATGATCCATTTGAGTAAAGTTGATCATTTTACTCATTACTTATTTTACCCCCCCCCCCATTTTTCCTACATTTCCTGTCCATACCCACACAGCTGAGTACACATTATATACACACTAACTTACTTTTAAATGTTTTATATTAGATACTTTTGCCTGGATTCCTGGTTAAATAAGTATTTATTAAATCAGTACTTCTACTTTTACCAGAGTATTTTTTTCACACAAATAGCTGTACTTCTACATCTTCTACTTCTTCTTGTATTTATTCTTGTACAGAACGTGAGTACTTTGTATTGCACACTTGTATTAATGATATTTGATTAATATTGAATAGACTATTAAATACTTGAATAACATTCATTTGATAAGCTTGTAACCCCCCCCCCATCACACACTTTGTTCCAATGTCTTGCTCGACTGTTGCACAATAAAATAGGCTTCTATTGTGTTTGTATTTATCACTGAGTGTGGATTTAACACAGTGGGAAAGTGAATGAATGTGTTTATGCACTGGAAGATAAGCGTTGGAGTATTAGATGGAAACTCAAGTTTTCATTGGGACGTGTGTTAAATCTTGTCTCCAGTTGTTGTCACTTCACACAAGGGAGTTTATGATACGAAATAACATAATGTAGAATGAAAAAGGGATAAGAGTGAAGCTCCGACTCAGTCATCCCACATGGAGATATGACCAGCAAAAGGCAAGGGGGGGGGGGGGTAGGAAATAATAAATGAATATGATATTTTTGCTTGAATTAAGAAATAAATTATGAATCAAGCAACAAATACAAAAGGGAAAAAAAATATCTTGAATTAAGCAAAAAAAATTAAAAATAATAATAATAATAATTAGCCAATGAAACAAATGAAAATGATTGTAAGACTTCTCAAATTAAGACTTTAAATATTCATTGTCCATTGGAAGACCCCCCCCCCCTTCAATCTAGCAAAAAATAAATTAATTGACGAAAAAATTGTGAATTAAGTAAAAAAAAAAAAAAAAAAAAAAATCCATCCAGATTTAAGTTTAATTGGGAATAACGATTTTCAACTGGAATTAGGTGTTGAAAATGATGGCCACCTTAAAGAGGAATAAAATCGTGTAAATAGGTAAATTATACACTTGTGAAACATTAAATATGAAGAGAAAATCAGCCATTTTTTAAGCGTTTTTATGAATTTAGACTCAAACATCATGAAACAGATGCATTTTTAATTTTCTTGCATGCGTCTATTTGCATTAGCTCAAAGAGAAGCCTACTTCATTTTAACGTACAGCGCAGTATCTGATGTAAATGGTGTATGTTTCTCTTTGAATGATGCATCATGATGCTAAAACAGGCAACCTTTGATAAATAATTCATTGCATATTTTCAGATTGAGAGGCTTTATATGGCTTGATTTTATTTCCACTACATTTCCATCTCATTAATGACTTTTATTCATAAAAACAAAACAACTAACTTTACTGTTTTATTAAAATAAAAGAAAAATGTTTGATCTAATCGGCTGACTTGGGAGCAACTAGTGCAGTGATTCATCTGAGTACAGAGCAAACAAGATCAAACAAGATGTAGAGCCATCGACAGAGTTGATAACAATGTCATTAGTATTATACAACTGCAGAATACAGCTGAGCACTGAGTCATTTTCAGTAAACAAGAGCCTTACAAGAACCGTGAACTTTATTTTTCCTCCAGGAAACGTTACATAATTGAAGCAGTGAATAACACGTTAAACTGACAATATTCAGAAGTGAAATCTAATATTGTCATAAAGACACTGTTTTACAAATGTTAAGACTGCATTTTTATTCTGCTATTGGGGCAAATATGTGACTAATATAAAAGTGTTGTGTAATACCATTTCAGCAAAACACTGTACCTGTCACAGCTTCCCAGCCAGCAGTATAGCACCTTATAATATAATATACTGAAAACAAAATTACACCTAAACTGGAATAAATCTGTAGCACTATATAATGTAATAATATAATGAAAATGTAATAATGCTGAAAAAAAAGGTAATACAATTGTAGCACCTTATTATTTAATATACTGAAAATGTAATGTCTAAAATGTGATAAAATTGTAACACTCTATATATTATTATTAGTAGTAGTAGTATTGAATGAGGAGCAAAAACAAGCTTAAATTGAAAAGTTATAATGATTATTAATTTAAATATCGCACACACACTCAATTTCACAGTTTAACTCTCAACTTCTACTGGAGTTCAGAAAAGTGATACAACAGTTTTCAAATCTTTTGAGATATTCAATATAACTATTATTAAACCCTTCGTGCCTGAACCTAAATACAGATGTGACAGAGGTACTGTTTTTATGTTTTGCTTTGGTGTGTAGTGTTTTTTTTATTATTACCAATGTGTGCACGCCCCTACGGCTCTGTCAGCTACGAGAGAGCAGCTGAGGTTGATTGTGATGAGCAACACCTGTGCTGGGGGGAGGGGATTTTTAAGCGCCTCACAGGTGAGCCAGAGGTGGCAGATCCACGAAGAGATCCAGAAGGCAGATCCGGGTGCAGAGCCGGCTGCAGAGCTGGCTGGCTGAGCCGGCAGGCGGACCACGCCGCGGGGGACAGACGACCCAGCCAGCCCGGCCGACCCATCGAGTCACTAGTGTGGACGTGTTCACAGGTCCCCTAGCAGCGGTGCCTTTGGGGCCCGGCAGGGGTGACTCGGTGGGTGTGGGTTGGGCGCTGGCCGGCTGGGTGTCCTGTGGACAGGTTCCCCGCGGTGCGGCGAGACGCCGGGAGCAGCGGTGCGGCGAGACGCCGAGAGACACCGGGAGCAGCGGTGCGGAGAGGCGCCGGGAGCAGCGGTGCGGCGAGACGCCGAGAGACACCGGGAGCAGCGGTGCAGAGAGGCGCCGGGAGCAGCGGTGCGGCGAGACGCCGGAGCAGCGGTGCGGCGAGACGCCGGAGCAGCGGTGCGGCGAGACGCCGGGAGCAGCGGTGCGGCGAGACGCCGAGAGACGCCGGGAGCAGCCGGGAGCAACAAGCGACAGTGAGAGAAACGTGGCCTGGCCCTTGCCAGATTTTAATGAACTTTTAATTCGGGTTTTATTCGTTAGAAAATGTCATTGTTTTAACGGATTTTTTAATAAATCATCCTTCTATGACCGCACTCTCATTTTTGCTTCACCTGGGTTAAGCTCTCACAGTGTTTTTAGTTTGATTTTTATTTTTTTACTCTCTTTACGAGGCCCGCCCCTTTTACATATTTTTGGCGTTGTCGGCAGGATTTAATTATTTATTTGGGCCATTAGTATTTTTTTCGTGAGAGCATTTATTTAACCCGGTGAAGCAAAAATGATGATTCCAGTTTATCCCGGTGCCCCACAACAAGAACGGCAATCTGAGACACTAGACGGTGGACTTCCAATGTTTTAGGGGTTTATACCCCCTGCACCTCCAGCACAGGTGGAGGAAGAGCCAGGACTACCTAGGCGCTCGACCCGGCCAAATTTGGGACAATTACCAGCTCGTTATAGGGAATAAGCATGCACGTTGCAGGGACTGACAACGGAAAGCCGTGGGGGGATGTGACAGAGGTACTGTTTTTATGTTTTGCTTTGGTGTGTAGTGTTTTTTTTATTATTACCAATGTGTGCACGCCCCTACGGCTCTGTCAGCTACGAGAGAGCAGCTGAGGTTGATTGTGATGAGCAACACCTGTGCTGGGGGGAGGGGATTTTTAAGCGCCTCACAGGTGAGCCAGAGGTGGCAGATCCACGAAGAGATCCAGAAGGCAGATCCGGGTGCAGAGCCGGCTGCAGAGCTGGCTGGCTGAGCCGGCAGGCGGACCACGCCGCGGGGGACAGACGACCCAGCCAGCCCGGCCGACCCATCGAGTCACTAGTGTGGACGTGTTCACAGGTCCCCTAGCAGCGGTGCCTTTGGGGCCCGGCAGGGGTGACTCGGTGGGTGTGGGTTGGGCGCTGGCCGGCTGGGTGTCCTGTGGACAGGTTCCCCGCGGTGCGGCGAGACGCCGGGAGCAGCGGTGCGGCGAGACGCCGAGAGACACCGGGAGCAGCGGTGCGGAGAGGCGCCGGGAGCAGCGGTGCGGCGAGACGCCGAGAGACACCGGGAGCAGCGGTGCGGAGAGGCGCCGGGAGCAGCGGTGCGGCGAGACGCCGAGAGACACCGGGAGCAGCGGTGCAGAGAGGCGCCGGGAGCAGCGGTGCGGCGAGACGCCGGAGCAGCGGTGCGGCGAGACGCCGGAGCAGCGGTGCGGCGAGACGCCGGAGCAGCGGTGCGGCGAGACGCCGGAGCAGCGGTGCGGCGAGACGCCGGAGCAGCGGTGCGGCGAGACGCCGGAGCAGCGGTGCGGCGAGACGCCGGAGCAACGGTGCGGCGAGACGCCGGAGCAACGGTGCGGCGAGACGCCGGAGCAACGGTGCGGCGAGACGCCGGGAGCAGCGGTGCGGCGAGACGCCGAGAGACGCCGGGAGCAGCCGGGAGCAACAAGCGACAGTGAGAGAAACGTGGCCTGGCCCTTGCCAGATTTTAATGAACTTTTAATTCGGGTTTTATTCGTTAGAAAATGTCATTGTTTTAACGGATTTTTTAATAAATCATCCTTCTATGACCGCACTCTCATTTTTGCTTCACCTGGGTTAAGCTCTCACAGTGTTTTTAGTTTGATTTTTATTTTTTTACTCTCTTTACGAGGCCCGCCCCTTTTACACAAGTATATAAAAAAAGTAAGTGCTAAATTAAGCAGAAATTATTAATTTGACTATCGCACATACAATAGATACATTTGTTGGTATGTTGCACCCCCCCCCTTTTCCAAATTATTGAACGAAAGCGTGTCATTTATGAGTAAAACATTTATAGAAATTAAATATACGATGTGTGTTTTGTGTGCCCAGACCAGTGCTATAAATTAAAGGACTAATTACATATGTACTGTAATTAGCTTTAGTATTTGTCAAGTACCAGTTTGATCCACTTCTGTTTAGTTAGTTTATTTCAGTTACAAAAATTACAACACCATTTTCTCATTTTGTGATTTCAGTTAACAAAAGTACACATATATACATACACACACACACACACACACACACACACATATATATATATATATATATATATATATATATATATATATATATATACATACATGCACATCCTTCTATCCATCTCTAAATATACATATTCAATCATACATATCTAATAACAGTAACAACAACAATTATTATTATTATTATTATTATTATTATTATTATTATATCTTTTTTATAACTCATTCTGTAACTTAAAAAGGAATAGGCAGAAGCTGTTGCGAGACTGACTTCTTGTTTCCAAACCATCAGACTCTAATGCAGCAGAAGAACCTGAACACCTCACAAATCCAGCTTATTATTCATTCCTGATGGAACATGACACAGAGCTACAGGCACATTGGTCCTATTTTCATTCAAAGCTGCAGTGCTGGAGAGTTTTTTGGCACCATTGGGCTTCCAGCATATTTTAACTCAAGTGGTCTGAGAGGAATCAAGCATTTCAGTGGACTGTGGGAAATCTACCCCACTATGCAGATTCTGCCTGATCTCAGGGGTTTCTAGGCAGGTGGGGAGATCAAACCGACACATGTATTATAGATCTGCTGTTTTCTTGCTGTTCTCCTCTGTGGCTCGACATAGAAGTTCATGTCTTCTCTTTGCACGTTGTTTTGAAACATCAGCTTGTTTTTATATTTAGAGACAGGTTTACTAATGCACCAGTGCAAAGCCTTGTTTAGTGTTGCACCATAAAAATCTACATCGTATCAAGTTTACTTTTCTCATTTATAATCCAAATATCTCATCACACTTAATATAATCACCCAAAGAGGACAGTGAGACAGGGACCTACGACACAGTGCAACCATTTTACTCCCATTTGCGTCATTTCATGTCAATTCACACAAATCCCCAGAACCTCCCTAGTGACACCTCTTCAATTTGCCTCATTTTTAATCAATCTTATTATGGGGGGGGGGGGGGTCTGTTTTTACTACCAGAAACATGAATAGGCAACAGTTGACCTACTTTCCAGACTTTTCAGAAAATATCCAAAAATAGTACCATATGCAAAGGCTTAGTTCATAGAGAAGGAGTTGGATCATTATTATTATTGGCTCGAAATGTTGATGAAAAGCAACTGTTGATGGGATAAAAAAAAAAAAAAAAAAAAACATTCCCAAAACATGATCATTTTGGTAATGCTTTGGAAACATTTGTGGTTGTTTAAATTTGTGCTCTATAAATAATTAAAAAAAAGGATTGGATTTGATTCTGTCTTATTTTAAGTGTGATGAAATATTTTAATTTTAAATGAGAAAAAATACACTTGGTAAGATTTTGATTTTTTCAGTGAGGAACTCACTTGGGCCTAGTCCACACAGCAACGTTCTCAAGGGAATCCAATAAAGTTAGTTAATGTTTTGGCCTCGTATCCACATGGTACTGGTGTTTGGGAGCCAAAAAACAATATATTTTGAGAGGTTTCAGAGTGGAAAGATCTGGCAACGGTGTCCTTGCATTGTCATCTGGATGACTAAAATGGATTTGTTGATACCTAGCATCTACGTTATAACTATATGACCAGAACAAATAGCAGCTTTGCATGTGACATTCATTCATAAACAAGACAGCAATCATCATGGCGGACACCACAGTAGTGGTAGTAGCAGAGCGTCCATCATGGCGGACACCACAGTAGTGGTAGTAGCAGAGCGTCCATCATGGTGGACACCACAGTAGTGGTAGTAGCAGAGCGTCCATCATGGTGGACACCACAGTAGTGGTAGTAGCAGAGCGTCCATCGTGGTGGACACCACAGTAGTGGTCGTAGCAGAGCGTCCATCGTGGTGGACACCACAGTAGTGGTAGTAGCAGAGCGTCCATCGTGGTGGACACCACAGTAGTGGTAGTAGCAGAGCGTCCATCGTGGTGGACACCACAGTAGTGGTAGTAGCAGAGCGTCCATCATGGTGGACACCACAGTAGTTGTAGTAGCAGAGCGTCCATCGTGGTGGAGACCACAGTAGTGGTAGTAGCAGAGCGTCCATCATGGTGGACACCACAGTAGTGGTCGTAGCAGAACGTCCATCATGGTGGACACCACAGTAGTGGTCGTAGCAGAGCGTCCATCATGATGGACACCACAGTAGTGGTAGTAGCAGAGCTGCAGTTGCTGCTCAGTTTACTGACGAGTAGCAGAATTGACTACCCAACTGGGCTGGTATAAGCCTGTATGCACATGCTCTTTACTTCTTCTATTGTTGTGGAGTATCCAGTGGGACTGTCTTACAGTGCACCTAGAGGTGTGACAAGTGTAGTGCATCATTTTCAGCATGAGTTTTGTTGCCATATTTACGTGATCATTTATTGATCCGTTGTCAGTGTGGACATTTTTTTTTTTTTACCGACTTTTATCGGCTCCTCCCACAGGCTTCAAATGTGACCAAATCTAACATCGGAAAAAATTAAAACTGTGATGATGTAATGTCTTCCAAGTGTGCTGGAAGAGGGAAACATCGAGAACATGCAGGATACCAGCCCTCGGGGACCAGAATTGCCTATCTCTGCCCTATGACCTTATATGGACATATATATTGTCAGCTGGAAAACACCACCATCTATGTGCCGTGCAGATTTCATTTGCCAATTTGTGAACCACTGAATCCCGAGTCAGATATTTTAAATTATTCTGCAAAATTGCAAGTTATTAATTTTTTCTTCTGCAATCTGGAGACTATTTCTGCAAATTGCAGAATGCAGATGAGTATTTGGAATGCTGTGTGATGTTCCCCGAGCACCAGGAGGCTCAATAAGGCATCAGCCAGAGGTTTTACTTTTACTATAAGACACAAGAAGTGGTATAAAGGGGAATTTAAGCAATATAGTAAAAAAAAAAAAAAAGGCTTCAGAAAAATATCTTTCTTTTGCACTTTTAACCCTTGGAAGCATACTGGTCACCACAGTGGACAGTTGTTCTACAGCTGTTCTCTTGTATATGAATGTGTTTTGTTATTCTGACAAACCCGACCATGATATGAATTCATAGTCTGGAGACGCTCCATAGACTGAGCTTAAGCGTACGTAATTTTTACATACTACATACATTTTCCAGCTGTGTAGACATTTTTGTAACTCCATAAAAAATAGGTTGATTAAAAAGATTTCAATCACATTGCTTTTTTCATGCCTAAAGAGAAATAAAACAAAATCTTGACTAAAGTTCTCATAATTCATGCATCAAACGGTTACTAGATCACAACTAGCCGCTCTGTTCAGTACTTTTTTTTGGCCTTTATCTTTTGATTGGACTGAGAGGAAATGGAAGGTGTGTATCTTCACATTCTTCCCCTGCAACTTTAAGGAGTCGTTAACTCTGGTCCACATTCAGATGTGTGGGTGATGCTAATGGACCTTAACACCGGACGCCACCTGCTATAAAACACAAAGAGGAAAAGTAGCCTCAGAGCTGCTGCGGAAACACACTGGAGCCTGTGTAGACGGCCCACTGATTCTGGAGAAATAAACGGATGACTCTAAGATTACACTGGTCTACAAGTAAAATGCTTCCGGAATAAAACTGTGGAAAACTCTTATTGTTTGGTACAGGACACCAGGTCCATTTAAATCTATTAGAGGTATAAGCAGCTTTAAACAAAATTTGAAAAGATGGTTTAAACAGCAATATTAGTCCTTAGGTACCTGGTATTGATCATGTATACTGGGAATTGTAATGAAATGTTTTATTGATTGTTATCAGTGGTGCGCAACACAAAGTGAGCGGACACCTGCGGTCACCCACGGTCATTCACAGTTGCAGGTCATTGAAAAACATTTTTAATGATATTCAGGTTGCGGTCGGTTGGGTCATTTGTCGTTTGAGATAAACATTAAAATAACCTGGTAATTCATTGTAATTTAAATATTAGGTACAATTTTCTATTATTAATACATACACTTTATTGACAGAATTTCCGTGAAGGTGACGTACAATGTCACCTGCGGTATAGAGGGAGCAAGAGAGAAAATAAAGTTGGGAGAGTGGAAGCTCCGGAAAGATACAAACAAAAAAAAAGTAAGGTTTGGGACAAATGTTTCTTTGGGTGTTACAGGTTTGGATGCTACGTTAGCGTTGATAATTTTTGAATGATGAAACGGGACAAAAATATTTTCTCAACATATCGGATTTTAACACAGAAATAAATGCAGGTATGTAGTAAGGTCATGTGGTGTTTATAAAGACCATTGACTACTTTTTAAAAATGCGGGTCAAGAAGTGGGTCCTTTTTTAAAATATATTTCTTATGGTCCGTGTTGCAGATGGGCTAGTAAAAAAACGGTCAGTTGCGGGTCGTTTATACATCAACCCGCACATCACTGGTTCTTATGGAATGTTTGACAGTATGTCTGTACATGTATGTAGGTATGAATGCATGAATGGCTGCCACTTTCCTGCATTATAGGGACCAGAATTAAAATAAGCCTCTGGGCTTTTCTGTGTTATCCCTAACTGTCTTGTTTATTTTATATGGTCTACGGCACAGGTTGCTGTTACATGTTTTATTTCAAGAATGGTCAAATACATTTAATTTAAATTAAATTCAATTAATGAAATGTTACATGTGTGTTAGTGATAAAGAAGACGACAAAATTCTTCCGTCTACTTCTTGAGCCTCATGTGCCGTTATGACAGTGAGGCCAGAACAATGTGAAACTGGAATATTGACCAAAAAAAAGCACCTTAAAACATTTAATTACTTTAACACAAGTGGCAGGTTCAGCCACTGCAATTACTATTCTATCGAGCTTCAAGGACTTTGGGTAGTCATGACCTCTGACCCAGAAGGACCTACGCACTGATGATGCTGATTTGGCTTATTATCCACTTTAATGAGAGGACTTACACTTATACTAATAAAAGTATTTCGATGCTGCTGTTTTTATTCAGGTGAATGCAAATTATTCTAATGATTGCCCCAAATGATTGCAGTTAACTCTGACAATCAGGCTGTTACGTTACAATTGCGATCATTTCGCACACAAGGCAAACAAGCCAAAGTCAAGATTGCTGATTCTTTTGTTTAACTGGTGTTCTGTATCGCTACCAACCCTCTCATACTTGAGCTAGCGGCGCTAATAGAAGCCACGCAGCCGTGTCTTCTCCAGGATCATTTTAATCTCCGAGAAATAATAGAACATGTTAATGGAAGGAGCGTATATATTGTCAAAACGAAGTAGTTTCTATCTGAGTGAAGATCACAGGAATTGTGGCACTTTACAGATAATATGAGAGGGCACATGAGGTGTCAAGTTCTTAAAAATTCAAAAGAAGCCTGTAATAAGATCCATCTTTCCTAGGTTACAGATAATTGGAAAGGTTAGCAGATAAATGGTAACACTGAGAATCTTGGTGGGTATTCTTAAATCCCTGATCTTTTCGCCTACGCAGTTGCATCCTCCGTATTTTTTCCGATGAAAATCTCCATGTATAATGACGACCACATAGAGGAGAGGCATCTACTGCCAAGATATCTTACTTAAATGAATTAAGCTTTTGAATAATTTAAAAATGGCAACGAGCTGCAGAGATGCAGGAAAAAAAAAAATGCCCAGGGGAAGACAGAGACCTTAGCATCACCTACTGAAGAATAAACGTAGATTTAAGAAAAAAAATAATAATCTTACTACGCTTTTGCATAAACTTGTCCTGAGGCTAGCTTGTGCACCAAAAGACAGCAATTCAAATATCTTGGCTGTAATAATGCTCTGTTGCTTAATGTGCAAACCGACAGCACACCAGCGTCGGACTCACAGTGTGTCCTACAGGTTCACACTGAGTGGCTCCTTTTATTCACTACCATTAAATATTTGCTTTAGCTTTTATTTTTCTGCGAGGCTCATATCATTTCAAATAGAAATCCCATTTTAGCTGTAAATTTTTACAATCACATCCTCCTCCTCCTCACTCTCTCTTCCTCTCTTTTCCCACTCTCCTCTCCGGCTTCCTGTGCACTCGGAAGATGATGATAAGTATAATCATAAGTGACTGCTTCAGCTGCTTGAGCTGCCTGACTTACACAGACCGATGTATTCTCATGATATCCTGCACAGCTGTAAATGCCAGCGCACAATCCACACGAGACCCACTACACTGTTAAAAAAAATGACTGGAGAATTCACAACAAAAAGGTCAGAATCAGACTCAGAATTCTTCATTGTATCAATTGATCAGTACAATGAAATAAAAAAAAGTGCAATACCAAGGTGCATAGTTTATAAATAAGTAAAACATACAAAATATAAACGAGTAAAACCAATAAAAATACATACCAAACATGGGAGTAATCATGATGTTGAAATTGGGGAAATAATTTGACGACTTCCTCGCGAGACACAGCAACAACAACAACAAAAAAAAAATCAATTAAATTAATAAATAAGAACACGGCTAAAAGAATTAAAATAATGACTCATTTTATTTTTGTCAACAAAAATTAAGAGACATTTTAGTAATGTTTTTTTATTTTTTAACCGACATTTTGTCTGGTTTTTATTGGTCATCTATAACTGCATTATCTATTTAATTATAGTTATCGTCATAATACCCACATTTACGTCTAGTTTGGTCTCGTTTTTGTCACGTGATAGTTTCATTGGTGACAATATTTAGTCACTATAAGGTCCACTGTCAATGAATGGTTTATTTTTTAGATTATTCATACATGAGGTGCACTGGATTATAAAGTGCATTAAGTAAAGTCAAAATTATTAGGTAAAAAGTGATAATTATGAGATAAAAAAAGTCAAAATTATGAGATGAAATGTCAAAATTATGAGATAAATGTCTAATTTATTAGATTAAAAAAGGGAAAATTATTAGATTAAACCCACATGGGTGACGTTAAAGTCCATCTGACATCACATGGACCGGCTTTTTCTGGGTCCCTGGTTCCGTTTATTGTTTTCTATTAATGCAGTATACAGCTTGTGGAGGTGACAAACCACTTTCAAACACATGTGTTGGTAACTCAGGGTGACCCATCAGATTCCAAAAGAAGCGAAGAAAAGTGTTTTTTAGCTGAATGACATGTTTAAAGTTGAACCTACTTAAAGCAATTCATTACTAAAATAATCTCTAAGTAATCTCTATTTATCCGAGCTTACAGTGCACAGTTTTTTTGTTTGCTTTTTTTTTTTCCAGTGTAGCACACACAAACCAGTAGACACATTGCACACCCCAGGTACTTATTTTTTGCATGCCAGTCGTTGTTAAAATGCCATAAACATGAGCATATTTACAGCAGAAGGCAGTTAGAGATGCTTTCTGCAGCATTCCAGACAGACTCTCCGTGTCTCCAGGGAGAAAGACTCTGCTAACTATCTGCATATACAGCGGTGGCGCGCATCTTTATTAGCACACGGCGAACATGCCCTCTGTGCAAACATACAGGCCGCATGTAAATCTGTAGGTGTGTGTACTGTATGTAAAATTTATGTTTACAAATTCCCTAATAATTACCTCTTGCACAGTTGCCATGCTTGGCTGCAAACCTCCCACTATGCCATCAAACACGGTTAGCCATCAGCGGCGCGGGATGGTGCAGCAGAAGCACGACTTGTTTACAGAATGAAATAGCAGGCTCGTAGACGGCAGATTGAAATTGACTGTGGAGTTAGTAGACCATTACCATGGTAGTAACCTATTTCATTTCTCACTGATCCTCACTGAGAAGAGAAAAGTGATATTTAATTGAGTGTATGACAATGATCAGCCAATAGGCATCATTTTCAGCCAAATAGGACTTAAATTGAAGCCTTATGAAAAGTGTCACGCTTTACGACGAGATATTGATCACATGTCCTCCAACGCTAGCGGCGGCGTGCGTCTGGTCAGTGCACTAGAAAACAATGCCCCTCTAAAAGTAAATTTAAAAAAAATAATAATAATACAAGGTTGTTGTTTTGGTTGAATTAAGCATCTATTGTATAAAAATCAGTTCTTATATCTCACTGAAGTTCCTCTTTAGTTGATTCTGTCTAATTTTAAAGGGGACACTTTTTAATGTTTTTCCAACACAAAACTCTGTATGTGTGTGTGAGGAAACCCTTAAGTTATGAACAAGAACCATCCACTCTCCTTTTCTGCTGATCCATTTCTTGTTGGGGGGGGATGAATACGCTCTGTTTTTGATTTTCTGTGGTTCGTACATCACATGCACAGATTCATTTGAATACTCCACACCACCCCACCAGCTCAGCTAACCCCACCTACTGGTCACAGACACCTCTGCTCAGACTCACAGATCCTCCATTATTCTCTATCGGTGGGTTGGGGTCTGAGCCCTGGTCGCTGTGGTGCGTCCGGGTCCACGTTTGGTCTGACCCGGGTTGATGGGACGGGCTGATCTGTGGGTGGCACCGCGACTGTGGCGTCATGGCTCATCTGGTCGGCCCGGGTCCAGACGAAGTGGACCCAAATGCACACCAGGACTGTTAACGGACCAGGACCTGAAGGCACCAGGGCTGTTAACGGAGCAGGACCTGAAGGCACCAGGACTGTTAACGGACCAGGACCTGAAGGCACCAGGACTGTTAACGGACCAGGACCTGAAGGCACCAGGGCTGTTAACGGACCAGGACCTGAAGGCACCAGGGCTGTTAACGGACCAGGACCTGAAGGCACCAGGGCTGTTAACGAACCAGGACCTGAAGGCACCAGGGCTGTTAACGGACCAGGACCTGAAGGCACCAGGGCTGTAAAACTCAGCACTCGGTCCACTTTGATTTTCTCCAGATGATTTTATTTCATCTGTGTCTTTGTCCCTTTTTTTTTGCCTCAACTTTTTCAGTCTCCATTTATTTTTCTTCTTCCTCTCAACAGAATGTGGAAGGGGGCGGAGTCAGCTGTGGCTCATTTGCATGAAAGCATGAGGCATTCACTCTGATGGACATGATCATGTGACCACGTACGGCACGTCCTGTGACGTATAATTGTGGAATAAGTGTTTCCATTTCGCTTTTGCGATATATTAGGACATCGAAACATCTGAAAAACCACCGAATGAAACAGTAAAAAAATGTTTACGATATTTGAGTGGGGTTTTTTTTTTTTCGAACTTCACATGTTTCCATTACCAGTTTTTTATAGTGTTATTTACATTTACAAAGATCCAAGGCTAATGTAAACGTAGATTATAACACTGTTTGATCGTCCTCCCTCATACTGTTCCACAAACTGTGTACGTATTCTGTTTATCTTAAAGTTGTGTTTCCCTGTCAACTGATACTCCCCAACTCGATTGATTGGTCAGATTTAGATTTTTTTTTTTGCAGTGTAGCTGTTTGAGATGGAGCTCTGGGGGGGGTTTCCTGTTCTATTCCTCACCATCGAACGAGTCACCAGGGGCAAGATAGAGCACACTTTCCCCCAGCGTGGCACCTGCACTTAGTATCTGTCAGTGGGTAGGCCGCATATCCTCAGGCTCAATTAATCAGAAGCCCACCTTTGGAGAATTGTTCTCTGGCCTGCGTTGAATCGTACCTGCATAGCGTTTGTGCCAGTTGCAGACCTGGCAAGGGACAAGTGGAACAGGTTGGCCTAACTTGGCAGGGGGGCAAGATGGTGTTAATACAGACTTTGGGAGATGATTTCCTTTGAGGGAGATCCAATCCAGTGTCACAGCGTGATGCTCAGGAAGTGGTCGAGCCTCCGACTGATGGAGTTTCTAATTCAATCTGTTCCAGATCAGCGGGGGGGTCAATGTGCGTGCCAAGCCGTAACCTTCCATTCCGGTATCTGGTCACTGCGGAAATGTTAGGCTTATTGATTAGAGGAGCCGATAGCCAGTCAATAGAGCTGTAAAATGCAAAAGCAACACTTAATTTTGCTTTCTGTGTGTGTTTGGTGTAAAAAAATATGACTGATTGATTGATTTTTATTTTGAACATGTTGACAAGGGTTGTCAAAATCATGTTAGTTCAGGGGACAAGTTCAGCAAAATTTAATCTAATGTGAAGCCGAACCAATGAAATTTTAGTTAGTTTAGTTTTAATTTAGTTTATTTCAGTGATATATTCATTTCAAAGCAGCAAAAAAAAGAGAACAATACAGAATTTGACTGAAAAAGTTTATTAATGCCTGTGTACTATGCATCTTAAGCTACACAATTCTCATTACCCAAATTAGTCAGTATTTCATAATGAAAATGTTTTTTTATTATTATTTGAAATGTGTTTGGTAATAGGGTATTATTTTTCAGAATGTGACAAAGGTCATTTTTTTAGCGAGTTCATGATAGCTAATGCTACAGCTAGCATTATTGTGCTGAGTCATCGCATCACCCCAATGCACTTTCTCATTACCGTAATAGTTTGACATTTTGTGAGAATCACCCATATATACATATATACGCACATATCCACTCATACACATATAAATAGAATAGAATAAAAAATAGTAACCATGCTTGAAAAGGAGTAGGAAGAATAAAAAACATATATATTCCTACCTCCAATCTATTCCCTATGATCTCTAAAGTATACAGCCATTACTATTCCACATGAATATCAATTTAATAAACAAAATAAACAAAATAAAATAAACATAATCTAATACATCCTCACTCTCATATACAGTAATATAACAATAGCCATTTCTAAATGATCACAGCAGTATCAACACCTGGAGTGTGTCATATTCATGCTGCATATGAGGCGGTGGCTGCTGCAAAACACAGTTTCAGTCTCATTAGAGTCAACACATCAAAATGATGGAGTTAGATAATGTGTGTTAATACTTTGGTGCACTGCTGCCATCTAGTGTTTGTCATCAGCCTGTCTGATGGAGTAGGAGCAGAGTATGTGTGTGGAAGTGTCTCTTCATGCAGAAGAGCTGTGATTGTGCCACACTGTGAGGTTTTATTAAAGAACCCATCAGTGATGAATGACTATTGATTGAAGATAACAGGAATGATGCGAGGCTGAAGTAAAATGATCTTTTATGTTTTTACACTGATAGATTATTTCAGATTATTACGGCATCACACACACACTGGAAGTATGTTGTAAAACTTAAATCAAATCCTTTCTTAATTAACAGTGTCTTTGAGCTCATTAATTATAAGTACTTTTTAATAATTACAATACCAAAGTCACACTGTGGTAGCTGTGACCTTGGAGACATTAAATTGATGGGAAAAAAAAAAAAAGTCAGCCATGAAAAAAATGATTAGACCACCCCTTATTTTCTTTAATTACTTGTTAATTTTAATGCCTGGTAAAACTAAAGGTACATTTGTTTAGACAAATATAATGCAACAAAAATAGCTCTTAGTAGTTTAGTTTCAGAGTTTAAATCTATACATTTAACATGTTTTCTTGATAAAAATCAAAATTTCTTTGTACAATTTCTTACATCAATATCTGTCATTGCACAATGTTTTATTCATTCACATAATGTAAACATTGGACAGACATAAGTCAAAATAAGTTATATTCATTACAAAAGAGTACAATTAGACAAAGTTAATTAAAACAATGAAAAAAATAGGCAAGAAAATTGACAAAACAGAATATAAATAAGTAGCATGATGAACAAAAGTGGTAGGTGGGTGGGTAGGTAGGTAGGTGGGTAGGTAGGTAGGTAGGTAGGTAGGTAGGTAGGTAGGTAGGTAGGTGGGTGGGTAGGTAGGTAGGTAGGTAGGTAAGTAGGTAAGTAGGTATGTAGGTAGGTCGGTAGGTAGGTGGGTAGGTAGGTAGGTAGGTAGGTAGGTAGGTAGGTAGGTAGGTAGGTAGGTGGGTGGGTAGGTAGGTAGGTAGGTAGGTAAGTAGGTAAGTAGGTATGTAGGTAGGTCGGTAGGTAGGTAGGTAGGTAGGTAGGTGGGTGGGTAGGTAGGTAGGTAGGTAGGTAGGTAAGTAGGTAGGTAAGTAGGTAGGTAAGTAGGTAGGTAGGTAGGTAAGTAGGTATGTAGGTAGGTCGGTAGGTAGGTGGGTAGGTAGGTAGGTTGGTAGGTAGGTAGGTGGGTAGGTAGGTAGGTGGGTAGGTAGGTAGGTTGGTAGGTAGGTGGGTGGGTAGGTAGGTGGGTAGGTGGGTAGGTGGGTAGGTAGGTAGGTTGGTAGGTAGGTAGGTAGGTAGGTGGGTAGGTAGGTGGGTAGGTAGGTGGGTAGGTTGGTAGGTAGGTAGGTAGGTAGGTAGGTAGGTAGGTAGGTAGGTTGGTAGGTTGGTAGGTAGGTAGGTGGGTAGGTAGGTAGGTAGGTAGGTGGGTAGGTGGGTAGGTAGGTAGGTTGGTTGGTAGGTAGGTAGGTAGGTAGGTGGGTAGGTAGGTTGGTTGGTAGGTAGGTAGGTGGGTAGGTAGGTAGGTAGGTGGGTAGGTGGGTAGGTAGATATACATGTTGCTGGTTTAGATAAAGGGGTGAGCACTAACAGGCAACGCTTCTTCTCACTCCTTTTAAAATATGACTTTTTTTCTATTTTTCAATTCCTTATATTTTTATTTTAATATTGTGTCATGCAGGGAGGATTATTGGTGGCAGTCAGGAAGCGTGTACCATTCCATATTTAGAATATATCAATTTAAGGGAAAAAAGGGCTGTCAAACTTAATGCATTAACATGATTAATCTGATTAACAATTTTAACACAGTTAAAGGGAACCGTTTTTTACAGTTGTTTTGTTGAAACTTTCAAAGGTGTTGAATGTTTTTTCTGTATATTTTTGCATATACAGTGGTACCTCAATTTACAAAAGACTCAGCTAACGAATAATCGAAATTACGAAAAACCTTTACGTTCATTTTTCGTCTCTGAATACGAAAGAAAATTCAAATTAAGAAAACGAAACCGAAACCCCTGAGACATAAATACAGTACTGTACATAATGTAAATATGCTAAAAAAGTGATTAAATCATGATTAATCCAAAGCAACCCTGTGATTAATCTGATTATAAATTTGAATTATTTTACAGTCCTAATAAAAAATTTTTTTAAAAATTAAGCATGAGAGGTTTAACATTGAATTTTTTTACTTGTGATGCTTCAGTATATTTTCTTTTTTATGTGTTTGAAGGCTGGGCATTTACTTCGGTACTTCAGTGACCACATGAAATAATCCAAACTGAAGCTAAAACCCAAACATTTCTAATGATCACTTAGAAATGTTAAATGTTTACACTTTAAATTGAGCCTAACAGCGTTGAGGGTTCCTCTGTCCACTTCTTAAAACGCTGACACCTTGTTAGTAATAACGTTTATTATTCTGTGGCTTTACCCACTAATCAGCTGCATTTATAAATCCTGATGAAACTGTCCATCTCCTTCTACTTCCCCGTGCTCAGAGGAATACCTAATTGCCACCGTACCTTTTCTCAAACAGCCTCTCTGTCGGCCTCGGCCAAACTTGTCAGATTAATCAAAAAGAGGTATATTGACTTTCATCCTTAAATACACATAATACAAAATCCTCCGTCTGGGGGCGTAAAAAGTCATCAAAAGGAATAAATGTTTGAAGGTTTAAGCTGCACTGGAATCTATTAGAAAACTCAAGATGCTGAGAAGGTTTTGAGGTGACATCTCTGTCAAACATGAGGATGGCGGTGTGCAACGTCACAGTAATCCCATGTGATCGCTGCTTAATGGTGCCTTAATTCACATACAATCCAAAGCAGGTGTTGGAGGATTTTGTTTTATGAGGGATTTCCGAAGCAAAGACGTTTCAGATGGCTAAATTTGGTGACAATAATACATGATGGACGCTGCATTCTTTGATATCCCTTCTCCATTTATCATCAATGTCAGTACATTTACATGCACTTGAGAGACATTAGACTCTATTGAAGTTTTCCAAGCCATATATATATATATATATATATATATATATATATATATACACATATAGGTATCTACATATACCTTTGTCAGTCTGTAGTTGAACTCAACTAGAGTTTTTGTATTCAGACTATTGGTGCCAGTTAATGCGGTTGTAACACTTTTCTAGCATGTGCCGTATTTTCTGGACTATAAGCTACACCTGTATATAAGCCACGTCCACTATATTTTTAAAAAATATAATAAAAAATAATATACAAGCTGCACCGGGTTATAAGCCGCAGATATTTACGTTGAAAAATCTGTTATTTATTTATTTATTTATTTATTTATTTATTTATTTATTTTGTACAGAAGGAATTTGAACTGTACATGTAGTTACGTGTTTGTATCTGAACAGGTTTTTTTCCTAACAGTGACTTTTAACACAGCAGCAACTTTTCTGATTAAAACGGAACAGAACCAAGAGAAAAATAACCAGTATTTACCATATTTATGTTCATTTCTCTCGTGTGTTAAATTACAAAATAGCACCATGACCTCTGACCTTAAATGACCTTAAAAGGTCAAACCCATAGTCTCATGTTTTGAGAGGGAGATGCCCATTAAGAGATAAAAAGTTTGCGAGTCTGTGGGTTTTGTTGTGCCTGGCAACACTTGTCTATTCATGAAATGTGGACTGCGGATAAAAGTGGGGGTGACCATGGGTCAGTTGGTGGAGCAGATTGTCCAATAACTGAAGGGTTTGTGGTTTGAATCCTGCTCTGTCTTAGTCAGTTCATTGTGTCCTTGGGCAAAGACACTTGACTCTCGTTGCCTCCAGTGTCACTCACACTGGTGTATGGATGTTGGGTGGTGGTCAGAGGGGTCATGGGTAGAAAATGGCGGCCACTCTTTTGCCAGGCCATGGATACATATGTAGTTTACCACCACCAGAGGAAGAATGTGAGAGTGACTGAATAATAGGTTGTTAATGTAAAGTGCTTTGAGTGGCCAAAAAAAGTGCTATTTAAATACAATGCATTAAAATTAGCACCGACACTATTTATATTTACACATTTATACTGAAATGAAATGGATAAATGTGTTCTTTTACATGCGGTGTATAATAAATAAAAACTCCTTAGTTTAGTTATTGTTAATAGCGGGGCTTAGATGTACATGTAAATATACTGTGTGTCAGGTAACTCGGTTCTACCTGGAGAACACATCTGCTGTAAGTTTTTTTTTGGTTTTCGTTCTGTCTCCATGACCTGTCTTTCAAAGTTGTCCTCCTTGTGTCTTTGAGACCATGATGTTGGGATTTGCCTTAAACACGGCTCCTTTCTGTTTCATCTTTGCCCTCTCCTTCACAGTTCTCCCTCATTTTCTCCCTTCCTTGTCTGGGTGTCTCCTCCCTCTCTCTCTTGTCTCGGAAAAAAAAAAGAAAAAGAAAACCTTCCCTCCATCGCCTCCATTCACTGATGCCTTCTTTAGCACCGATTTCAGCTCTGTTTTATTATTCTTTTCATCCCTCTCTACTTTCATCTGCCTCGCTAGTTCACTTGTTCAGATGCAAAGATTTTTGAAGTCTTGAGGTCATCAAGAAACTTCTCCAACTATTCACTTCTTTCGCTTTATTCAGCAATCCTAGACAATGGTCGCCTGCCTCATTTCTGGCACTTCACTTCGTCGTTATTTCCCCACATCACATATTCTCATTTTGAACTTTTACTTTATGGAGAATTTCTGTAGCTGGTGTTTCCAATTTTTCCTTGTTTCTCATATTTGTTTCCTTCTCGTTCTTGCTGTTGGCAACTCGCATATAATTTCAGTTTTTCCATTGTTTCCGCTGCAGTGGTCGTTTCATTGCCTCTAGTCATTTCCTTTGCTTTGATTGAAGCTCCAGTCATTCTCTGCTGCTCTTTTCACCCTCCTCTGAAGCCTTGTTGCCTCAAATTCCTTTTATATTCTAGTGATACCAAGAAGGTAGGAGGACAACATAAATATGCATATATAGAAATGTCTACTCTGTAAATGCCAGAAAAAAGTGTGTCTAAGTGTAGTTTTTTGTGGCCCACCTGGGTAAATCATCAAGGGTTAGGGGTGAACTAAAAATATTTAAGACAGTGCCCTACACAGTAAAACAACCAGTGTTGATATAACACTTGAAGAGTTGATTTTTAACACTACCTCAGTGAACATATGGTCTCTATTAGAGCTGCATAATATATTGTTTGAGCATCGACATTGCAATGTGCCTGGTGCGCAATAGTCACTTCACAGGTCCTGTAATTATTTTTGCAGGACCTGTGCTAGGGTTTTTAGGGATTTTAAATGCATTGATTTTACTTATTTATTTATTTTGTTTAATTGTAGAGTTTATGACATCATGTACAAAATCTCTTATATTCATATTTTCATTTAAGAATGTTGTTGTTTTTAAGTTGGTCCAGACATAAACGAAATTTTCGTTCCACTGGGTACCTGTCTGGTATATGTTGAATGACAATAAAAGAATCTTAAATCTTGAATTTTTTTTTTTTGTATGTATGTATGTATATATACAAGAGCATTAACGACTTCAGTTATTTTCAAGTCGACTTATCCATCAATTCACTTCAACCACTGATGTCATTCATTCTCATCAGAGTCTCCTGTGGAATCTCATAGGATACGATGTCAAAACCTTGGTGCCATTGGAAAGTTTAGACATTTATGTGAGTGAGATTCTGATGAGAATAAATTACATCAGTGGTTGAATACTTCTAACAGACCAGTTAACGAGTGCTCTGTTTTCGCAAGAAAAAAAATACCAAAATAAGCTACAAAAACTAAAATGCACAATGTGAATTTAAATTAAATCCGCAGTTTACAGCTGCCATGTTTGTAACTGCTGTCTCTTGCTTCAGACAGCCCCCTGGTGGACAAAAGGTGAATTGCAAAACAAAGTTGAGATAATGCAAAAGAAAGTCGAGATCTCGAGTTTGTGTTTGTTCCCAGTACATGCGTTTTCCTTTTTTTTTTTTCTTCTTCTTCCGGACAAATGCGAGATCTCATGTTTGTTTCACGAGATCTCTCAAAACAAAGTCGAGATAACACAAATCAAACACCATATCTCACAAAACTAACGCGGGATCTCGAGTTAGTGTTTGTCATCACCCCAGGCAGTTTCTACTTTTTTTTTTTCCTTCGTCCCCTTAAGGCCTCCGTATTTTGGATGACATTTGGACAATTTTTTGGTTTGCTTTGGATGTTTGTGTTGGACTAGGACTGCGTTTGTTTTTTATGAAACATAAAGGTTCAGATCTGCTGTTTGTCATTTGTATTTTGAACAAATAAGTGATTGTACCTTGTCACAAAAATGTGGGTTCACTGTTCCATTCAAAGTTGAAATAGGATGGCTCGAGTCACAAATACTGAATACCTTGCTTTTATTTTCTGTTAAAGCAGGAAGACATATTGTTTAAGCATAGTCACACTGCATGGTATCCAAAAAAAAAAAAAAAAAAAAAAAAGACTCCCCTTGGCCCTGTTGGCCAGAGTATTATAAAGGCTAAGCCCCTCCCCTGGTCCAACCATTATTAAATTAACAAAAGAAAATACATTTTTGACCTTTCTAAGTCATACCATAGGTTCCACATAAAACCCATTTAAAACCAATCCCACAGTGACATCCATAAATCATCAACAATGATAAAGCATTTATTTGAGACTTCATTTTTACCTTAATTAATCCACACAGTTGAAACCCCCCCCCCCCCCCCCCTTCACCCAGACAACACATGGTATGGCTGGGATCTTTCTTTACCATAAAAGGGCAGCTGCTTCACCTGCTCTGGTTCAACCCCCAAGCTCAGAGGAGGAGGGGCCAAGATGACAGCAGTAAAGGTAGACCATGAATCAGCAGAACTATTAATATGTGTATTTGTATGACTGTTTAATGTTTCTGTAAGGGGTGTGTGTATGTTGATGAATATACCAATGTGGTGCATTCACTCACTACAGAACCAGTGGGAATTAAATGCAATATTATTCAGAGATGTCTAAGAGAATATGAGTGAAGTCTACCATGTGCCACCATTCAGCAGTGACGTCACATACCTGTTGTATATTTTCTGAAAGTGGTTTATATCTTCCAATGTGTGACCATCTCAGTTGTCAAACTACACTAGGTCATGTGACATTTGAGACAGGTTTGGGTGGTTTGCTTAATATTTTTGAGCAACTACTTCCAGCCTATATGTGGACCCTTGCAAGTTTAAAGGGTTAAAAAAAAGGCTAAATATAGAGGAAATTTTGTTTCTAAATTGCCACAAAAAGTAGCAGTGGGTCTTTATGGACTAAAGAAAAATTGTAACCCAAACAGAGCATTTACAGTTTATGTCGACCACAAGGAAATGATTGAAAATAAATAATTCCATTGTTGTTGTTTTTTAAAGCCCAATATCACTCCTTTAACATATATTGTTTCTGTGCATTGTTGTACTGTCAATGCTTATTATTCATGACAAAAACACCACTTTTTCCACTTCTTTCAGTGCTAAACCATAATTACATCTGATCATTCTTTTGCTACAGGAAATGACTATGAGAGGCAATCATAAGGAGCTGCAAAGATCTGCAGTCGCATTGTGATCATCTGTAATCTGCCATTCAGTCAGGCGCAAAAAAAAAACTCTGTTATCCTAAGGCCAGAATATACCAAGTATCGCAAATCATTTAACACGTGAAAACTGACCGATGTTTTTATCGCACAAAGTGGTTGAGTGTGATTAATGACGCATCGGAAAGACGAACGTCTAAAGATAGTAAAGCTATGACAACACTAATGTGACGTGTTCAGCACCTAAAGAGTCAAATAAAGGTGAACGGAGATAGTTCAATGCATTCATCACATTGGATTATGTGGGACAATAGATTTCTACTCAACCTTACACCAAGGCTTTAGTGTAAAAATGGCGACAAATTCATGATGTCTTGTGTTTTTTTTTTTATTTCAAATTATTTCTTTTGAATAAAAATAATTGGGAATTACACAGGAAAACTGTCATGTAAACAGGTCCAGTGAAGTACAGATACTACGCAAAAAGTTTTAATATCCTGAAAACTCAATGCATTTCTGTTATTCTACATATTATATAGACCAGGGGTGTCAAACTGTTTTTTATTCAGGGGCTACATTCAGCCCAATATGATCTAAAGTGGGCCAGACCAGTCAAATAATATAAATAATAGAATAAAAACTTATAAATGATGTCAATTCCAATGTTTTCACTGTTTTTGAGGAAAAAACATCAAATTCCATAATGAAAATGTTTTCATCTATGAACTGTACTTGAACATAACATGAATGAATAGGAACAATCTGAAAATTGTTCAGAAAAACAAGTGTGACTTTAACAATATTATCATTTATATATGTGCATCACAACTTACAGGTCACAGTGGATCTACAAATACACACAATGAATGACAAGCAGAATGTTGATATAATTCCACATATTTCTCTGACGACATTTCAGGTTGTTCACATTTGTTCAGGTTTTTCAAAACTGTCATGTAAACATGCCCATTGTACACTTGTAAAATATGAAGACATGAAGGCATTTATTTAAGATATTCTATAAATTGAGACTCAAACACCTTTGATGTGTTTTTTAACAGTGTTTTAGATAAGACTATATTGATCCCACCATTGGGAAATTTTCACAGTTGACATTAACACATAAAAAACATAAAGTGAAGGGAAAACAGAAAACAGACAATAGCACCGTTTACATGATGTTTTGTTAAATCATAATTATTTATTCTGAATCAAATAATTTTGAATTAAAGTTATTTCCTTCATGTTTACATGGAAATGTTCATTCTGAATAAATGTTTCCATGGAAACGAGTGTTAATTGGGCTTTAAGAGCTGGAGGTACAGAGGGTTCTGATTGGACAGAACATCTGGATGTCTACTGGAAGGAAACGATCACGTCCACTTCCTGTTTTTCTTTTGGTTCAACTATGAACATGTTAGACCAGATACTACATGTTATTTTTGCATTTATTTTTGGAATAATTACGAAGCAGCAGCAGCTCGACTGAATCTTACCTATGCAAAATATGTACGTCATCGATGTGAAATATGTGCATCATTGCGACAAGACCAGGAGCATGTGCAGAAAAACAGGAATAATGTTAAAGAGGAATGAGCTGTTTACATATCAGAGGAATTATCACATGCGGAATTAACAGTTTAATAAACCAGTGACTTTATTCGGAATTAAGTTTAATTTGGAATAGTCATTTTCAACTGGAATTAGGTGTTTACATGGTTCATCTGAAAGAGGAATTTGCCTTTATTCTGAATTAAACAGGACTAAAAACTGTATTGAAACCAAGCCCATAGAAAGGCTCAGTAGGCTTTGTTGTCATGTCAAGGTTAATAAATATATTTTGTCACTGTGGAGAATTTCAAGCACCAGTGTTAAGTCTCATAGCAGCTTTTCTCATCTGTTTTACACAGACAAGCTGACAGATGTACAATCCTCTGAAATCCTCCACTCTGTTTGTGACTCGGCAGCATCTGGGCATTCACGCTCATTCCCAAAGCCCCGCCTCCTCATCTACTGATCAGCTCAACGTTTCACCACAGGTAAACACGATCAGCATCCAGGTTTTACCGCAGTAGTTATGAGACAGAAGGTGACAGACGGGCACAGCGGCGTAGTGCAGACGATTAAGCATAAAACCTCCTATGAAGAAGAACACTTAGATGCCTCTCGAGGTGAGGAAAACCCAATTGACAAAAGTTAGCAAAATGAGTAATTTCAGAGTGACACAGAACTGACAAATACCCCCCCTTTACACAAAGAGTGCCAAGTTTAAGCGAGGAGGCACCTTTTCACAGGCTCAGAATGAGAGATGATCCTCTATGAATATTGTAGAAAATGAGAGAAAATGATCACATGGCTTCAAATCACATCATTTTGGAGGAAAAGTGATGAGAATGGAATCACACTGACATAAGGCAGTTATATAAGACAACAGGATTAAAGGTAGAATTGCATTAGAGTTGTACAATACAGACAACAATCAGGAAACCATGCAGCGATTCACATTTTGATCACAACAGGAGCTGCCATCATAATGATGCTTTAGTTGAGGATTAATTGTCCTTCAAATAATTGCTATTTAAAGGAGACGCAACATACTTTTAAATCCTTCCTTTTATTTTTTTTTCCAGTATTTTTTTTTATAAGAGAATAATTCGACACAATCACAAAATTACCTTCTTTTTTTCAGTGTATATATATATATATATATATATATATATATATATATATATATATATATATATATATATATATATACATATATATATATATATATATATATATATATATGCATAGAGGCATATTTACATATATACTGCACGTCTAAACATATACATGCAAACAAGTGAAAGAATACTCTAATCCTTAGTTTTCACATATAATAATGACAATAATACATTTTATTTATAGGCGCCTTTCAGGACACTCAAGGTTACAGTACAGAGTTGTTCAAATAAAGTTAAACGTCATTAAAATACACACATAAAACCGGTGGGCACATAAAATATAAATAATAACAAACTTTGGTAGTTATTGGGCGTGTTTCCACTATTGGAACTTCCGGGCCATTTTACAGGAACTTCACGGTATTCGCATGTTTGCACTGACCGAACCATTCCAACAGGGCTGCCTTCCAGAACTTTTACAGGAACCAGCGGAGTTCCTGCTCAAGGGTAGATACTCAAGACAGCCCAGTAGAGTTGCTGGGTGGAAGTTGCACAGATTGGTTGTTGCAAATGACATCATCAGATAGTGACAAACAACTCAAGAGTAGTTGCTGGAGGAAGTTTACCACACGACGAAGGTAGAATGGACAAGAAGAGTTTCCATGTCTAGTCTAGTTGTGATTTCCTCCTCTGCTGCACATTTTATTAGTAGCGTTACCATAGCAACTGATGCAATATGATGACATCTTCGCCAGGTTCTTACAGGGCCATTCTGTATGGCCCGGTTAAAGGACCCCCCAAAAAAAGTCGCAGAAGTTCTGATAGTGGAAATGGCTGGAATGTGAGAGTATGGGTTTTACCTTTCAAGGTCGCTCAAGGTCAAAGGTCATGATGCCATTTTTGACCCTACTGTACATGTAGTTTCCTACCTGTCAACGATATTAATTGAGCTCTTACCACTTGTTTTGACTTGTCTATGTTCTTATAATTTCAGCATAAATGAACTTGGATTAAAAAACGACTTCAAGAAAAACAATGGCGGATCCACGATATTAGTTAACTGGAAATACGTGACCTTATTTAGCTGCAGAATCACAACAAATACTGTGACGTAATAGACAAGACAGCACAATAGCAAACAGAGAAAACTAAAAAAGCTGAAAAATATTACCCAAAATAAATATATATAAATATAATGTATCATCAGGAGAGAATACATTGAAAATTTATGTTCTCTAAACATTCAAAAACATGTATTTAAGAGCAGGGAAAAAACTGATTTTGCATGATATGTCTCCTTTGTTTGTATTTTCTTATATAGTATTGTCATAATAATACCAGTTTGATTAATGCTTATGAAAAGGAAGAGTCACACATGCTCATATTAACTGGCCACTTGCAGAATACAGGTCCTAATAACATACATAGTGATTTGTGTAGGCGACTGAAAGTGAAAACTCAAAGGAACAAAGAGGGTAAAGAAACACCATCTGCGATTCACCAAGCAGCTGCACATGCTCAGAACATACACAGCTATCATTAAACACCACAGAAGAAGAAGTTTCTGTCTGTCAGTACAGCTGCAAAGAGGGGGGAAGGTGGTACACATAAAAGATACTTGTTTTATAACAGATAAAAATGACTTATTATTTGGAAAATAACACTTCTTAAGTGCTTTATTCTATTGTGCTTGTTTAGTTAATACACAGAATGAATCCTAAACCTTGTGTCCATTTCACTTGAAGCCAGTTGTGATCATTTTCTCCTGGTAAAGTTCACTTCTTGTATCATACAAGCTAACGCAGCCTCCCTTTGATTCTGAATCACCCACTCGCATGAATCATACATTAATTTAATTAGTTCTCTTAACATTTATTCATTAATACAATTATATTGTGTATGCACTAAAGGTTAATATTATTTGACAGTTTTATCTTTTCAGTTCAGCCTCCATCAACATCTCTCTCTGGAGCAGCCTGCAGTAACGAGTGTCTCCTCTTAGTCTATAAAAATGACATGAGCTGGCTTTCCAAAGTAACATTAAATACCGAGTACGTGCCAACTTAAATGAAGCCTCTGGTTATGTGGTTAAAATAAGCATAACCAGCACATTAGGTTTAATGGCTTCAGTCAGATGTATTTAGGAGAATGCATGATTTGCTCAGATGATCTCAGAGTCTCAGTGGTGCAGCAGAAGGTGGAGAGGCCCTCTTCCACTGAGCTGTGGGTGTGATTTCTGCTTGATTTGCAGCATAAAAGCAATGCGACAGATATGCCGTAATGTCATTTCAAGAGAAACGACTGTCTTTAGTTTTTACATTTGCACTACAAGCTTCACTTCCCTCTCATCTTAACATCATTTGGTTTGTTTTATCCCCTGAGCGTGATGGCTCTGAAGGAATAAAGAAGGATGTTTCACAGCTCAGACTGGACGTGCAAATATAGATGACAAAAAAATAAAAGCGCATTCACCTGTGGAATGCACTAGCTTATAATAAGCCGACTTTTTTCTTGTTGTGGAACAGACTTCTGCAGAATATGAGACAGCCATGTTCTGTTGAGGTGTTTATTTATTTATTTTATTTTTGCTTCTTAAAATTGTCTCACTATAAAAGACTTTATTGCATCTCATCATTGATATTCATCTTAATTTATTATTATTATTTGCTTTTTTTTTTATTTGAGGTATTCAAAGCAAAGTTAAAGACCTACTTGTTCAGTGTCACATATGAAACTAGAAAAGCACTCTGAGAGCGTACTGTAGACTCCACCAAGGCAGATCACCCCCCACCCTCCTGAAAGACACCTGTGCCCCCTCATCCACTGATCACCACTAAACCTTTACCACTTGTTCCTTATACCAGTAGCAACATTTCCTAAAAAATTTAAGCCAAATCCAGCCATAACTTTTTGAGTTATGGCACACCTCCAATACACACACCTCCAGGGATCACCAGAAAAATGTACTCATTTATTCCTCGTTCCTACATCAGCATTTCATGAAATTTTCAGCCAAATCTGTCTAAAGGTTTTTTGAGTAATATTGCTAAAAAACAGACGAGAAGGCTACGTAGAGCGTGCAACTTCACGAATCACATGAAATCTCCAATCTTGTCCAATCACCAATACATCATTATTATCATTTTCTGTGATATGGACGGCATGTTGAAAATGGCAAATCTCTGCTGTGACCTTGATGCAAAAATTCAATATGACGTCAGACCATAAGTAGTGAGTTAATTCGTCTGAAAATTGGTCTGTTTCATCCTCATCCTGATTCATCCATAATTATCTGTCTCCTTGGAAACGCCAGATTTCAGAACAATCTGTCAAGAATTGGTGATGCTAGAGTGAGGAAATGTGCACGTACAGCACACACACAGACTGACAAACCATTAAACCAACATAACTTTGCAAATCTCAAATTCGCAAAGTTAATAAACTGTTAAATTAACATAACTGAAATTTGTGAAATAAACAAACATGTATACAATGGATTAGTAAATATTCCACTAGAAAGAACCTATAAAGTGAATGGATCATAATGTGCAGACAGTGTTTTGAAGTAGATCTGACACCAATAGACTAATATTATTTTGTTCATTCTAAGAATTTCACATTTTGTCTCCAGACTTATCTTTAGAAACTTGAGCCAACCAGCATTTAAGACGTGAGTTATCTTTGTCACTAACACATATGGGAACATTTCATTAGTTTTATTCTGGAAGCATTTTACTTGTAGACCAGTGTAATAAGCAGTTACATCATATGGAATTTGTTTTTTTAACCAAACCATTCATCCAGAACTGCTCAGACTCACCAGGCATGAAATTCCTCTTTCATTTTAATATGATTTCAGTCTGGCTCCTGACAAGGCCATTTCCTTGAATTATTGTGAAGTTTCTTGTGTGTCTCAAATATGTCTCTTTTTTTTTCAACATAGAAGCTTGAGGGGTGAGTGAGTTTGTGTGTGCAGACAGAACAACTTGCTGGGTGTTCAGTTGTTGTGAGCTTCAGTGTCCACAATGTACCACTCTAAACTGAAGTACTTTTCATTTTTTTCATTTCGTGTATTTATTTGCTTTGAGCAGAAGACAAATGATGCATTTTTTGTGTACAAAAGACTAATGGCAGAGCAAATACCTTAATAAATAAACAAAATCAAGACGTCATTGCCATCTACAGCACATAGATGTAAAGACCACCTTATACATATTGTTTAATTGAATGTATAACAAAACAAATATATAAAAATACACTGTGGGCTGACCGACTGCAGATAAAAGTTAGACAACCTTAGGGGGGCCTGAGCCAGAGGAGGGCCCATGGGAGGTTAACGAAAAATAAATAAATGTACATTTATATTAATAACAAAACAAAATGTTATGATAAATATCGAACTAAATGCAAGTCTGGTGTATTACTCATTGGCATAGTATTAAAATATTAAATCTACTGACTGACTACTCTGTGAACACCCCTCTCAAAAACCCTAAAATGCTTCAGTCCACACAGCTATTTTTCACCAGTACCAGAAACACAGCTGTGGCAACAGCTTTTTAAAAAAGTAAAATCTGGCTCTCAGAAAAGCAAGGAAAGAAAGCAAAAATACGTAGAATAATAAATAATATAAGGAACAATAATAATAGTAATAATAATAAATAAATGAGAGAGAGAGAGAGAGAGAGAGAGAGAGAGAGAGAGAGAGAGAGAGAGAGAGAGAGATGTCCTGATTCTTGCTCAGTTTGAACATTTTATTTATTTTTTAACATGTTTATCTTGTATTTATATCTTATATTATGTTCTTTAACATAACCATTTAACTATTAATGGTGGTGGTGGGGGGAGGGGGTCTTGTATACGGACCCATAATTTGGTGCTACGGCCCTGAATACACACTTAAGCGGTCACAAGTTAGCTATCCTGTTGTTAGCTTAAGATTAGCCACAAAGCCTTCATATTGGTGCATGTACGACGAGGTGTACAATTTAAATCCCTTGTCGTTGTGACGTAAGGGGTCTTGTAAAAGCTTTTGATGATACGGTGCACGTCGCAAATGGAGAGTTTAGGGAAGTTTTATAGCGGATGTAAAACTCTATTGTTATTTTGTGGGACCGGAAATGCCGAGACCGCACTTCCGGTAACTAGGAGCGAACGTCCAAAGAGCAAATGAACAAAAAGTGCATTAAAATGTTTGATTGTTCTGATATTGCGTTTTAAATCAGTGTTTCTTTGCTTCAAAGCTTAAACACATGTTTTCCAGCTGAGTGGACATAAAAAAATAGGTTCATTGAAATATTTCAATTATATTGCTTTATCCATGTCTAAACATGAATAAAACACTTAGGAAAAAAAACTTGACTAAGTTTATCATAATGCATGCATCAAAGGGTTAATACTTGGCCTCACTTCTGCTTTTATATAAAGTTGGAGTTTTAACAATATGAAAGATGCCATGAGACCAGAAAAATGCATTCACTATTTTTACTCCTTTTTCCCTTTTTACATTGCAATTTATTTTTTGTCATACATAATGAGATTTGGCATAATATTATAAGTGCTGAGGTTCTTTACCACCTGAACAATGTATATTAATGCACAGCTTATTGACATATATCTATATGTAAAGTAAGAGTCCAAGGCCAGAAAGAATGTATTCACTATTTTTTCTTCCCTTTTTTTTTTTATCAAGAATGTATTTGTTCATGGTTTATTTTTGTGTCAAAAATGGTAATTGCAGTATGTCAGTGTGTTAGAAGCAGAACAGGAGATGGAAATGGAAATTTCTTTAGTTTAGTTTTTTTTTAACACCAGATAAATAATGTTTATGTGGTAAACTCTTGCTCCCTCTGGTGGTTAAACATAGAAATTTCAAACAACAGTGACTTGCACTTTACACTTGATTACATTCTACTGTTAATAATAATAATAATAATAATAATAATAATAATAATAATAATAATAATAATAATAATAATAATAATAATAATAATAATAATAATAATAATAATAATAACAACAATAATAATAATAATACACTTTGTTTGTATGGCGCCTTTTATACAGCAATTATAGCATAAAATCTATCTTTATGGGGAAATTAATGTTTGCAGAGTCACACTATGGGGACCAACATTCAGGTCCCTACGAAGGGTTAAATATAAATAAAGGTCCCGACTAGTAAAACACAAATTATGTGGCCCTATAAATACATTAATATGTTTTTTTTTTCCCAGAAGTCCCTATAAAACATGAGGGAAAGAGATGTAAAATGACACATTTATTTTTCAAAGGTTGGAAGATGTGTTTACTTAAAAAAAAAAATAATATATATATATATATATATATATATATATATATATATATATATATATATATATATATATATAAAATGTGTTTTTTAGAAAATACATTTTATTTATCTATTTGTTATAACTTTTTAGAATTTTTTTTAAACTTCAGAGTTTTTTAATTTAGTTTTTGGCAAAACTCATAATGGATATTTTACCTACAAGTGATGATTACAAAGTTGATCCTCATGAGACATGTAAATGTGCGTGTGTGTGTGTGTGTGTGTGTGTGTCTGTGTGTGTGTGTGTGTGAGAGAGAGAGAGAGAGAGAGAGAGAGAGAGAGAGAGAGAGAGACAGGCAGTGTATAAAGTGAACATTTCCCACCACACAGCTGGTGATGGTTGCCATGAGAACCGACAGGGGCAGATGGTGCCCAAATGGCACTTGGACAGAGTACATTCACAAACACACACACACACCTCACAAGTGCAGATTTGGGAACGGGATGTGAATTATTCCATCTTTAATCCATCTTTTCCTATTCCTCCTCCATGTGTGGAGCGCTCTGTGTTAAAGTGGGCGTGGCCTAATCCCGATGGGTCAAACATGAGTGAACAGGGGTCTGAAGTCCACAGACAAACTGGACATTAGCCATTAGCCTCTGTTTGGCAATGACACGAATGGGTGGAGTTAACTGGATGCTGTTTGTGGAGTTAGTTTAACTCTTTAACTCCTGACACTTCAGCAGTTTCACAGTTAAAAAGAACAAAAGAAAAAAGAAAAGAAAAAGAACAGCCAAATTGATGAATATAACAAGTAAAAATTAATAATAAACCAACAAAATGGCAAGTAACATGCTCAAAGTGAGACACAAACGGAAGAAAATTGAAAAATAAAAACAAAATGTATACAAATATACAAAATGAGCAAGAAAATTAACAGAGGTTTGTGCTCTGAATGCTTTTCTAATTTACAAGTGAATAATTTTTACACATGTGCAGATGTAAAATAAATGATTAAATCAGATTAATAAATATACATGCTCAAAGACATTGGTGCATTATGTTGAATTCAAATAGTTTGCTTAAATTAACCAAAAAAAAAAATAATAATAATCTGCCAATGGAAAAAGTTAAAATTATCTTGCTAGGATTTTAAAAAAATAACATTTTCAAGATATATTGTCGAAAAATAAGTTTGTACATCTAACTTATGAGTTCTTCTTTAGGTGATTCTGTCTTTTAATTAAGTATGATTAGATATTTTGACCAGAAATGAGAAAAAATATTCTTGGTAAGATTCATATTTTAGCAGTGATTTTCATATTTACACATTATGAGCTTCTTAAAGTGAGTTTTCAGCGCTGTAGTAAACACAATGGAATCCTAGCTTTTATTTCATACCTCCATGTTCTTGTTCACACATAAAAACATGAGAATGGACACCTCAGACCATGGTCTTTGCTTTATTTTGGTGATAAACAGAGATGATGATTTTCTCCATGCACGCCTTTACATCATGGCTCATCTTCACACATACATCAGGTGTCATATTCACATGACTTCTGCTGAAATATGTATATCGCTGACTCTAAATTGCAGTTTACAAGGCCGTTGCATAATCCCACGTCTGTGTTTTTGATGTGTGAACGAGTGCAGAGCTGCAGCTGAGCCTGGCAGCTTTGGCTCCAGAACTGTGGCAATTGATTTGGACCCGTGTACAAGGTCAGGCTGTAGAATAACAGAGAAACGCAGAGAAGAGGCAGAATGGAAGCAGAGAGGACATGCACAGATGGTTTTTAGCACAGCACCAGGGCCAGGACCAGCTCCACATGGGAACTGTTTAACCTGGTCACATGTACGGCAGGTTCAGTCCCATTAACTGTCAGCACCAATGAAGAAGAACTATGAAAGGGCACTGGAACAAGGAGAAGATTTAGACTGTTACAATGCCTTCTGAGTAGAGTAAGATAGAGTAGAGTAGAGTAAGATAGAGTAGAGTAGAGTGGAGTAAGATAGAGTAGATAGAGTAGAGTAAGATAGAGTAGAGTAGAGATGAGTAGAGTAAAATAGAGTAGAGTAGAGAAGATTAGAGTAAAGTAGAGTAGGGTAGAGTAAGATAGAGTAGAGTAAAATAGAGTAGAGTAAGATAGAGTAGAGTAGAGTAAAGTAGAGGAGAGAAGATTAGAGTAGAGTAAAGTAGAGTAGAGTAAGATAGAGTAGAGTAGAGTAAGATAGAGTAGAGTAGAGTGGAGTAAGATAGAGTAGATAGAGTAGAGTAAGATAGAGTAGAGTAGAGATGAGTAGAGTAAAATAGAGTAGAGTAGAGAAGATTAGAGTAAAGTAGAGTAGGGTAGAGTAAGATAGAGTAGAGTAAAATAGAGTAGAGTAAGATAGAGTAGAGTAGAGTAAAGTAGAGGAGAGAAGATTAGAGTAGAGTAAAGTAGAGTAGAGTAGAGTAAGATAGAGTAGAGTAGAGTGGAGTAAGATAGAGTAAGATAGAGTAGAGTAGAGTGGAGTAAGATAGAGTAGAGTAGAGTAAGATAGAGTAGAGTAGAGATGAGTAGAGTAAAATAGAGTAGAGTAGAGAAGATTAGAGTAAAGTAGGGTAGAGTAAGATAGAGTAGAGTAAAATAGAGTAGAGTAAGATAGAGTAGAGTAAAATAGAGTAGAGTAAGATAGAGTAGAGTAGAGACGATTAGAGTAGAGTAGAGTAAAGTAGAGGAGAGAAGATTAGAGTAAAGTAGAGTAGAGTAAGATAGGGTAGGGTAGAGAACATTAGAGTAGAATGGGATAAGTTTTATCTTATCTGGTCTAATATTTTTTCCCAAAAAATACATGCATATACTTGTAGAGTTTCACCCTCAATGACTCCATCACATCAACTCAGACCTCTCTCGAACACACATGCTCACCCTCAGTTCTCACACACACGCACACACACACACACACACACACACACACACACACACACACACACACACAGTGGGTTGCCATCTGTTCTCACCAGTCAAGCTGTCTTGGCAGCCCCTCAGGCCTGGGACACCATCAATGACTTTCACTCTTTCTATTACCTAACACACACACACACACACACACACACACAGGCCAATGGTCTTTAAGGTTGTAATCACTGGCATCAAACTAGTAAACTCACACTGCAGTTGTTCTCCAGACAAATCTCCAATAATATTTTACAGCAGAAATCGATATATTTTAAATAAATGCCCCACACATTTAACCCATAAAGACCCAGTGTAACTTTTGCAAATTTTTCATGCTCGATTTGATCTTCCTGAATTTACATTTATTGGAGTATTATTGTTTATATTTTGTCATTTTTATGTGAAAATCATGTATTTTGGTATATGTAATTCACTGATCATGAATATGTTCATAAAAGCTCAGATTAACCCACAAAGACCCAGTGCTAATTTTGTGGCAATTGTCAAATTATTATTTCTCTCTATCCTTTTCTTACATGAATGATCACCATTTATTCTAATATGATCCTCTTTATTTCATGGTTTTCCTTGAAATAAAGACCCAGTGTTACTCTTGTGCCAATTCTCATATGATGTTTTTTTCCTCCCTATTAATCCTCCAAATATTTTATAATATTGGAAACTGTGTACAGTCATAATGGTGTGCAAAAATATCTAAATATAGCTAAATCTAATCATAGTTTTACAGCAGCTGGAGAGTTCAAATTCAAACTATATGAAATAAGTGATTAATAAAAGTGGGTTTATATTCATATGGGCCTTATTCACATTGAGGGGTACCCTATACTTGTTGCTACACACAACACTTGCCTCACTGCTGCGTCCCGAAATGTACATCCTCAAAGAAAAAAAATCATACCAGACCTTCCATCGTTTCCCCAAAACTAAAGCACTTTGGTGTAAATGAATCAAAAACATCAAGAGGGATCCTGGTCCATATTTCACATAAGGATAATTATGTCCACTGAAATGCATTAGTTAACACATTAGGCTTAGCTTACCAGACTTACATCAATGATAAATGACACTAATAGCCATCTAATTGTCATATGATTTTTCTAATTCATATGAGGACTCCTAATGTCATGATGAAATAAGAAAATATGAATGTGTAATTACATAACACTACATTCTATATGCTACTTTAAGATTATGTTTTCCATTTTGTGGTTAGCATGCCGATAGCTGTCAGTACTGATGATATGCTAGCAGTGCCATTAGCCTACTTAAAATTTATGTAGCCTTCAACCCAGTTACTGTAGACTTTCAACAAGACAGTCTCTGGAATATTGCAGTCCTTACACGGCCATTTTTAAACAATATTGATCGTTAGGTCTGGCATGACGGAGAGATTATTGGTCCAAACTTCTGTCATGTTGGTTATTCCAAACGTTCACTGAAGCTAGTGATTGACAACTTATGGAACTGTGTACTTGTGTTTAACTTCCGTAACCCTAAAGTGTAAAAAATGGCTGCCAGGTGAATAAGGTGAATAATATGAACCCTTTAAGATCCCAATGATCAATTTTAAGGATTATTAAGGCTTTTATTTTGGAAAATCAAATGTAAGAATTGAAGTTAAGGATGTGCAGACTCTCTGCTTTTGCTGTGGTTTTCAGTTAGCACAACTAACTGTTTTCTGCCGTGCTGTTTCCACCAAAACAAGTAAATGAAGGAAGGCGTCGTGTTCAAACTTTGAGTAGAAACAACAAAGTTCTTGTGATTAGAGAAACACACACATACACACATCTGCAGTGGGTTTGTGAAACATGCAAAACACAAACCCTGATGTGACTCGTCGTATGGAAAACAGTAGAAAAGGCTGGTGTTTGTCAGTGTTTGCTGTTCTTCATAGAGCTGCTTCAGTGGTTTGCATGAGTTTTGCATTTGTCCTGTGGTTTTGTGTGAGCTGGGTCATCAGACAAAGAGGATAGAAGAAAATACAGATGGATGGAGATAGTTTTCTTCTTGTTTAAACACATTTTCCAGGCTTTTCTAATTATTTTACTGTTTCCTTTTGGGTGAAGTGTCATTCCTGTTATTGTTGTTCTTCTCTTCCTTCTCCACGTTCTTCTTTTTCTCCTTCTTTTGTTTCTCTTTCTCCTTGTTCTTCTTCCTCTTCTCATTGGCCCCTTCTTCTTCTGCTTGTTCTTTTTCTGTTTCTCCTCGTTCTTCTCCTCCTCCTCCATCTGCTTGTTCTTCTGCTTCTTTTTCTTTTTCTCCTCCTGCTTCTTGTTCAGATTTTTCTCCTTCTCCTTTTTGTTCTTTTCCTCCTCCTTCTTTTGCTTCTCTTTGTCCTTGTTGTTCTTCCTCTTGTGCTTGTTCTTCTTCTATTTCTCCTGCTTCTTGTTCACCTACTTTTTGTTTTCTTCTACTTCTTTGTCTTCTGCTTCTTCTTCTTCTCCTCCTTTTTGTTCTTCTTTATCTTTGTCCTTGTTCTTCTTCCTCTTCTGCTTCTCCTTCTTCTTCTGCTTATTCTTCTCCTACTTTTTTCTTTTTTCTTCTGCTTCTTTGTCTCCTATTTCTTCTCCTTGTTCTTCTTTTGCTTCTTGTTCTAATTTTTCTTCTTTCTATTCTTCTTCTGCTTCTCTTCCACACATTTTCTTTTCACTTCTAGAATATTTATTAGGTGTCTGCACATCCTTAAAAAGCCTAACATGTCACTCTCATTAATTCTCCTTAAAATGAATAATTAATCATTAAATCAATAGTAGTGCTATTTCTGTGTTAGATAATATATTCCATTCACTTTCATCAAACCTGCAGATACCCCTATAGTTTTTTTCTAGTAAACTGATAGCTGAATAAACCTGGGAAATCCACCTCTGATTTGATGTCCTTTGGACTTGGACACTGACAGCTTCAGTCCTCTTAAGCCATCGTGTCTTCTAAGCCTCTTCTAACACCAACGTCACATTTCATAAAAAGAGAAACGAGCAAAAGTACAAATTAACCACTGAAATCTGCAGGTCGGACGGGGGTACTTCACCATGTAAAACTGTTTTATTTGTGTTCATACAATGCGGACAATCCTGGACGTCATTCATCATTTACTAAACAACTCACAGATTAAAGCTCAGAGGAATGCTTTGACTTTCACGCACACTGAGTGAATGCTTCGGGTAAAAAAAAAAAAGAAAAAGAGAATAAGAAAAGAAGGAGTGGATGGAAAGTGTGTGGAAGAAAGATCGAAGGACAAGTGTGTACATGTGTGATTGTGTGAAATCAAAGAGTGGTTTGATGTTATTGTCATATAGAACAGAATCCCACGCTCTGGATGACACTCCACATGAACTCTGGGATTCATACACACACACACACACACACACACACACACATACACACACCCTCTTACAGCTAAAGCAATGCACACACACAACCTCAGACACACATTTCCTGCCACACTGGCTAACAGACTGTTTTGAAGTGTTTTTTTTTTTTTTGTATTCATGGCGACTCATGTCGACAGCAACAAAGGTTTGTAGAAGAACTGACACTTGTGATTGATTAGTTGGCCTAATTCCCACAGATCAAACAGGAAAGCACTTAAAAGTACATAAAGGAACCTCTTAATATGTCTTTAATATTTTATATTATATTAGTTGAGCCATATAGACCCCTTCATGGCCCACGTTTACATATACGTATAAGCTGATCTATTGGCAATAACCGATGTAAGGATTTAAGTGGAGTTTTCCAGAAATCTAAATGTACGTCAACAACAAGAAAATGTAATAATTATTGAGTGATGATGATGATTATTATTATTATTATTATTATTTTATTATTATTATTATTATGCAGTTATATATATCATGCATGGAGGGTTCCACCTTAAATCCATCATCCTGAGGCTGTACACAAAGTGAGAGAAGGAGCTGAGGAGTAATAAGTGTCAGTTACTGTCCAGGGGGACACTAGCCTCCAGGAATATAGAAAGAAGTCGGCCCACAATGGCCAACTGCTGACTGAATGCCTCAGGTATCAGAACCCCAGTAAGGAAGAGGGGGGCCAGGGGGCCAAGGGTCTATCATGGAAGGATAAGCCCCTGCATGACAGGTACCACTGGTAAACTGAGGAAGTGGCTGATATGGAGAAAATATAACAGTAGCTGTAAAAGGACTGGACTGAAAGACAGAACAGACGCACAGGAACAGGCCCTGAACACCAGAACAATACAGGCCAGGGTCTACCACACCACACTAGATCCCAAGTGTAGGTCTACCACACCATACTAGACCCCAGGTGGAGGTCTACCACACCATACTAGACCCCAGGTGGAGGTCTACCACACCACACTAGACCCCATGTGGAGGTCTACCACACCATACTAGACCCCAGGTGAAGGTCTACCACACCACACTAGACCCCAGGTGGAGGTCTACCACACCATACTAGACCCCAGGTGGAGGTCTACCACACCACACTAGACCCCATGTGGAGGTCTACCACACCATACTAGACCCCAGGTGGAGGTCTACCACACCATACTAGACCCCAGGTGTAGGTCTACCACACCATACTAGACCCCAGGTGGAGGTCTACCACACCATACTAGACCCCAGGTGGAGGTCTACCACACCATACTAGACCCCAGGTGGAGGTCTACCACACCATACTAGACCCCAGGTGGAGGTCTACCACACCATACTAGACCCCAGGAGGAGGTCTACCACACCACACTAGACCCCAAGTGTAGGTCTACCACACCATACTAGACCCCAGGTGGAGGTCTACCACACCACACTAGACCCCATGTGGAGGTCTACCACACCACACTCGACCCCATGTGGAGGTCTACCACACCATACTAGACCCCAGGTGGAGGTCTACCACACCACACTAGACCCCAGGTGGAGGTCTACCACACCACACTAGACCCCAGGTGGAGGTCTACCACACCATACTAGACCTATGTGTAGGTCTACCACAATAGACTATAGACTATGTGGTTTTACCAGACCAGAGTAGACCCAGCTGGAGGGCTACCACTCCAGATGAGACCCCGGGTAGAGGGGTAACACTTTAGACTAGTCCCAGGTGTAGGTCCACCACAATAGATTATAGACCCCAGGCAGAGGTCTACCATACTAGACTGGACCTTAGGTGTAGGTCTACCACAGCAGACTGGACCCATGTGTGGGTGTGTTTCCAATATATATATATATATATATATATATTTTTTTTTTTTTTTTTTTTTTTTTTTTATGCTAAAACTTGTACTTTCCTGGGTTTCACAAGAATCGTTTGCATTTAAAGACAAGCAGGGACAAAACAAACCAGGAAAAATAATACAATTGGTGATACCTTAATGACAGATTCTTCTCAGATTTGTAAAAAGAAGAAGCAGAAAAAAGAATAAGTATTTCCATAAGTAGGAAAATAATTAACTTTGCACCAAAGGGGGAAAAAAATGAATCTGTCCTTGACTCATGATGTATGGAGGCTAAATGGTCTTCATAAATCTATGGTTAATGTCTCATCACATGGACAGAGGTCATTAATATGTCATGCATCTTTCCAGATTTAATGTGTGCCTGCTGTCAAACACATAGAACCCTTCACATGCTGATTAATTCTGGAGGTTCATCAGAGTCGACTGGACTCAGGAATCAGGACCACATTCAAACAATGAATTAGGGAACTTTAACACCACTAATCTGGACCAGGTTTCGTGCATTTTCACTATGAAAAAGGACCTGGTCCCATGGTACCCGGTCCTAGATTTTTGGTATCTACTCCACTGAGCTTCCTGTAATGTGATGTGTCAACACTGACTGGTGGAGTTGTTTCTGCGTCATTGTCATAGTTACTGTAAACATAGTGAGAAATTAAATGTAGTCTGCAACGCAATGATGTCAGTCCGCAAAACTACACCGTGGTCAGTCGTAGAGGTTGAGACATTTCTGTCTTTGGTGGCTGATGAAAAAAAAAACAATCAGCGTAAGCTTGATAGCGCCTCGTGATGACGTCCAGGTATGATAGTATCTGTATGGAAACATTGTCAAGGAATTGTACGTGGACCCCAAGCTAGCCTGAGTAGAATAAAGTAGAGCCAATACCATATAGTGCAGTGGTCCCCAAACTACGGCCCGCCTCCACATTTGGTCCGGCCCCCTGAACAATACCACAGACCATTTCGATTTTTTTTATGTGTGTATTTGTATTTGATAATAAAGTTGGACTTTTGCAATAAAATGTTCCTTAGTTATGAACTATTTTCATTATTAATGAAGCAGAGAGCGTGGGGTTGTCTCCAGGATTTGGTTCAGAGTGGCAAGGTGTGGGTTATGGTTCCGATTAAAGAACACAGATACAGATGTCCTCATTGAAGGTTTATTCACTGCGGTCTGTAACAATACAGTAACAATCAGTATAATAATATATACATACAATAATAAATTAACTAAGACCGACTATATGAGTCACTCAGATGTATTACATGGGTCATGGAACACGGAAATCACAGATGACAGCTAGCAATGCTAGCTGCTAGCATATTATCGTATTAGCTTCAACAACACACCGACGCTAAACAGCATTAGCTTATACAGTACAACATGCTAACATCTACTTGAACTGTACTGTGTAATTTATCTCTCCTTGTGGCATCTACACACAGACATAAACCAGGAATAGATGAATAAAAAAGAGAAAAAGAAGCCGAGATGGCGAACTTGGCAAGGTTACCTACAACAGTGGCTAATGAAACACGGACTACGTTCAAACCGTCATAACATTAGTGGTGCGTTCAACAGCGTGGGACATTTGAAAACTTACAGAAAAGGAGTTATTCCTGAACAAATATAACCAAACAATCAAATGAACATTTAAACTGTGTGGGTTTTCTAACAATTAAGTATTAGTGACTAGTTTAACACAATCATTTTAAGAGACTGCTCATATGAGTCATTTAAGTCAGAGATTCTAGTCTGACAACTAAGCTGAACTTGGACCTGTTAAGACAAAGAAGGTTATGTTCTTCTGTGAAGAACCCAGAGAGGGTTATTTATTTCATAAATAGTGTTATTATTTATTTTCTGACTTTTGTTCTGTGAAGAATCCAGAGAGGATTGTGGCTTTCTGGAAAACAATACATTTTTACATTTAGGCACTCCTGCATTCCTCACACTTTTTCTGTTACAAAGTGACCTGGGCCCCTCATCTAAGAAGGGAAAAGTTATGTGGCCCTCACAGGAAAAAGTTTGGGGACCCCTGATATAGTGGAAATGCGACTATCGATTCCTTTGTGATGCACTTTCACACCTGAAGATGAACCAGAATTGATCCAATTAATGGTGTATCTGTGTGCATCACTTGATGGAATTAACTTTTTCCCAGTTTCCCAGTATCACCTCAAAGTGTCACCAAAGGTTCCACAACACTATAAATATGTGTATGCCAGATATGGAGTTGGCACATTTCCACGGTCAGCTCTTTTTACATCTGAACGTGAGCGTGTAAAAGGGCGTACGCCACATTTTTGGGTGTACGCATCTTATTTACATGAGGCTCCAGATCCTTTTTTATAATGGAAACACATAAAAGTCACTTCTAAAGAATCTGATAGAAGTCATACTAATGGAAACGCCGCTTAACTGAACAACAAACTTTTGGTTCTAATGTAACATTTGGTGAAAGTGTCAAGTGTTGTTGATGTGAACGTACCTTTGTACTGTACTTCAAACTGTGTGTTTAGTTTTTTTGTTGCTTTTGTGAACGAGAATAAAATAAATGAGATGTTTTCCTTGTAACAATTTTATTTAGAGCTTTTGCAGTGAAGGAAATGGTATCATCAGTCACAATAAATATCACACATCATCCATTTGAGTCTGATTTGTCTTTTGTGAATGTAGTTTAGATTTGTCATTTGTTTTTTGTTGTGAAATCCATCAGTTTGACTCCACTGAACATGTTCTTTTATTGATTCAAAGGCTTATGATGAATACAGGCAATGACTGTAAAGTTTGTTAACTTCAGATCTGTGCAGTCCTTCTGTAGGATTTGGACTGAAGACATTGTTCTCTGTCCTCTGTCTTTGTTTCAGGACCTCTGGGTGTCTCTTTTAATGCTGGAAGAGCAATACCAGGACGTTTGACACCATAAAGGTAAGTCCATTCTGGGCCTTTTCAGGTGAATCTAGTTCAGCTTCTCTTGTCAGTTTTCAGTATCTCCTGGATTCTTTTTTTTTACTGCATCACTGAGCCCTGAAAGAACTGCATTTATGACTTTATAGAGGACCAGAGTCCTGCACCATGTGTTTAAGCCCCATGAGACTTAACTTAGACAGTAGAAAGAGAACAGTCATGTTTGGATCCCATATTAATTCATTCATCATTTACACACATTATACACTTGTGGAAAAAATTGTTAGACCACCCATTGTTTTCTTTAGTTTCTTGTTCATTTTAATGTCTGGTACAACTACAGGTACATTTGTTTGGATAAATATAATGATAATAACAAAAACACTTCACAGTGGTTTAATTTCAGAAGTAATATTTATACACTGATAATAACCAACATCAATCCACTTTATATATAACTAACTATAGGTAATAGATAATCACTTAACATTGCTGTTGAGCCGAGATATTATCCTAAAAATATTTATGTCTGTTGTCAATATTTATTGCATGATTTTTGGTAACTTCCTTCTGCCTAAAAATAATTATTTGTGGTTGGAAAGTGACAGTGAAGTGAAAGCGAAGATTTAAACTTTTCTTTGCTTATATATATATATATATATATATATATATATATATATATATATATATATATATATATATATATATATATATATATATATATATACTGTATGTATGTATGAAGAAGAGTTCATTTGCAAAAACAGATAACTCCATTTTTCTTTTTTTTAACATGATGGCTTTTTTTTACTCTACATTCCAGGTAATACTCATTAATTTGATATATTTATTTCATTTGGTAAGGTCCACTAAATCCACTAGAGATCCACTGAGATAAACTGGTGACTCATACAGGGTGTATCCCACCTTCATCCATTGTAGCTGGATTAGGCTCCCAGTGAACCCTAATGAGGATAAAGCGGGTTCAGATGATGAGACGAGATCTCAAATGTTTTTAACTCATTGACTGCCAAAGACATATATATCTGTCTTTTCACAAAGTGTTCTGAACATAGCTGGCATTCAATGAGTTAACTTCCTTAATTATTTGTATCTTCTGTGTAAATTTTTGCATTTCACAAATTCACCCCAAGGGCCAGATTGGTTCCTATGGTGGGCCAGATTTGACCCCCGAGCCTTATGTTTGACACCTGTGCTATAGAAGAAACAGGAAACAAATGTGTTCACTGCAGAAGTAAACACTAGTCCACATTTTCTTCTCTATATCTGTGACAGCTGCAGTTTTTCTCATTGACGGAGTAGACTGTGGCTGTATTATTTGTCCTGCCAGAATTTCGTGATGAATCCAAATGTTTTCACACACTAACATTGTGTTTTACATCTGTGTAAATCACTAACTGCATGTCGGGTGACTGCATCTATTGGCAGCTCATGGAGATACTGTAATTGGTCACAGTTTGAAGTTTCTCTTTTTTTAAGGCAGCAGCAAAACAAGACGTTACATCATAAGAAATTAAAAAATAAAACAATATTAATGTATTTATTCATCACATCCTCACTGCAAAAGCATTTGTCACTGTAAACAGACACCTCAGTAGTAAAATAAACATCAGATCATGACAATGACTACCACAAAAACAACCACATAAGCTAAATAGTTCTAGACGTATCATATCATACGAACAACTTAAAGGAAATATTGATTTTTATAAAGTATATTAATAAATGTATTAGGACACATCATGGTTACAGATGTAATAATGTCCTGTTCATGCAGATTTTACATAAGCAAAAAAAAAAAAAATCAGTATTTTTCTCAAAGTTTAACTGACTTTTCTTCCAAAACATGATGTGAAGAAAGTAGTTGATTATTTGTGGGATAAAATTATTATTTACAGTCAGGAATTTTTTTTTAATGTATTAATTTTTATTTCATTTTCTAAATTTAAATTTCCTAATTTTATTGAATTTTTTTTGTTTTATTTCCTTTTTCTTTTTTTTTAAAAGAAAATAAAATATGTTTACACTCACTACCCAATGGCTACTTGATTACAAACTTCGTCCTCATAATACTGTACATGGAAACCTGTGTGTGTGTGTGTGTGTGTGTGTGTGTGTGTGTGTATTTCTATCTTTCTGGGGACATTGATATATTTACACAGATGCACCACCAGTCGGACACTGTGGGGACCAAAATTCAGGTCCCCATGAGGGTTAAATATAAATAAAGGTCCCCACTAGTAAAATAGAAATCATGTAGCCTTATAAATACATGAATTATTTTTTTTTCCCAGAAGTCCTCATAAAGCATGAGGGAAACGGGGGAAAAGCAAAATATGTATTTTTCAAATGTTTGAAGATGCATTTATTTTTCAGTTATTTATGTATTATTATTATTTATACCAGACCTTTCTGTGTGGAGTTTGCATGTTCTCCTCATGTCTGCGTGGGTTTTCTCCAGTTTCCTCCCACCATCCAAACACATGCACTGATAGGTTAATTAGTTAATTTAAATTACCCATAGGTTTGAATGTGACAGTGATTGTTTGTCTATATATGTTCAGCCCTGAGATGAACTGGAGAATCATACAGGGTGTACCCCACCTTCACCCATTGTAGCTGGATTAGGCCCCCAGTGACCCCTGTGACCCTAGTGAGGATAAAGTGCGTTCAGATGACGAGTACACTGTACATTTTTCATTGTTAAATCAACACTTAGAGCGTTTATTTAACTTCTTCTAGAGTGTATTTGGTCCCATTGTCTCCAAATTAACACTGCAAAATCTACAGTGTACGAGTATTATTTATTTTATTTTTTAATTATTATTTTTAAATTTAATTTTCTATTTTTTTATTTTATTAATTTCATTTTTCTGTGTGTGTGTGTGTGTGTAGAAGTTCAACTCTGTGTGACTCTGTGGATCCAACGACTTCAGTGTTAAAACCTATTTCTTCTTGATGGATTCTTTAAGTCATTGTGTTCCTTTTTCTCCCACTCTCCCTCCACTGCCATTGTAACGTTCAGAATAATGACTCCCATCATCTAAATCCCCTCTGCCCTTTATGTCATCCTCCATTCCCTCCTATTCTCTCCATTCTACCCCTCCCCCCCCACACACACACCTCCTTTTCCTTTCTTACACATCTTATCCTCTTTCTTTCTTCCATTCTGCTCTTTTCTGTCATTACTTTCTCTCCATCCTCTGCCTCCTTTTCAACTCTGCCCTTTGTGTTTTCTATAATCCTCTTCCTGTTGTACTTTAATCTTCACTTTAAAGACGTTGGAAAGTAGCTGTAGGTTTTTTGATGACCTTTGGATAACTCTACATAGGCTACGTTTATATATTATATTTTTCCTTTTTTTTCCTAATGCTTAGTTCTCATATTAATTTAAGTTTTTTCATATCTTATGTTCCTCCCATACAGGACTTTCTCCCCACTTTAATTACATTGCCAAAGATGAAAATAAAGGGAATTTTATCCATAATTTTTTAGACATTTTAGGTAGTTTTGTAATCACACAATACAGTTTCAGTTAGTTATTGATTTTTTTTTTTTTAAGTTTTAATTGTCGTTTTTATTTCAGTTTATGGAAATGATTTTTCAATTTTAGTTCTCGTCATTTCATTACTTTTTTGTTGACAATAACAAACTTGGGTGACAGATAGGCCAGATGTGTTTGGCACTACTTGTTAATGGCAAAGTTTACATGATGTTTTCTTAATTCTGAATTATTTATTCTGAAGGAATTAAAGCTAGTTCCTTCATGTTACATGGAAATGTTAATTCTGCAGACACAGGTGATGCCCTTCAGGACAAGGAATAATCAGCGCACATGGAGAAAACAACGGTAAAATTCAGACTAGACACAGGACAGAAAACAATAGGAAATCTATCAAAATAAACAGGAAGTGACAGACAAACATAGAAACAAAACAGTAAATAATACTTTAAGATTTCCTGGATATGACAGCATGTGCAGAACAACAGGAATAATGTTAAAGAGGAATTAATTGTTTCCATGTCAGGGGAATTATCGATATTAAAAGTGGAATAAACTAGTGACTTTATTCAGAATTAAATTTAATTAGGAATAGTCACTTTCAACTGGAATCAGGTTGTTTACATGGTTCATCTTAAAGAGGAATTCAACTTTATTCTGAATTAAACAGGAATAAAAAGTCTTATTCAAACAGGCCCATAGTGTGTGTTTATGACAGATTGGGAGTCAAATTCTGCATTAATACGTCTGCATGTTTTATTTCTCCTTTGGATCCATTTGGTGTGTTTTTCTTCCAGTAACAAATAGAGTCCGTTGGCTTTTCAGTGTCAAGGTCAGGACCGTGTGTCTTGGATTCATCTCTCAATTTGGCACATTTTTTTCATCTGCTGCCCACACACTCGTCTCTTTATCTCCTCTACAGCCTTTTTTCTTTAAGATGTAAGGAGAGTTTCGCTGTTTGTCATGTTCTGTTGTGACAGTTAATGCTGTTTCTCTATTACTGTGACTCCACTACATGTCTCTGATGGCTTTGTTTCCTTTTCAGATTCATTTTTCAGTCACTTCCTTTTGGGTGAAAACCATGTCGTTTGTGTTGTTTATGTGTTGATTGATGTTTGTGAGAAACTAGAAGGTAAAGTGTTGAGAAAATGTGAAACCTTTTCCAATTTTCTGGCAAATATTTTAGTCAAAGAAACCAAAAAGCAAGGTCATTTTTCAGGGATATATTGTTCTTTCAGTTCACTTCACCGCTTTATCGTCATTGTATAAAAGAAAACAACAAGACTGAAGTTGAAGCGTCTTCAGGCAGACATAGGAATGCAATACAAAAGTAAAACCAGAGGTGGAAGTAACTAAGTACTAGTATTTTATTTACTGTATTTAAGTGTATTTTTTTAGGTATCTGTACTTTACTTGAGTATTTATTTTTTTGGCAACTTTTTATTTTTACTCCCTACATTTTTGTATAAATAATTTTAATAATTTAAATAATAATAATTTTTAAGTAAATAAGTAAATAATTTTTAAATAACTTTATATTCTTTACATTCTCAGCATAAACTCATTACTTTGTCAAACTCGACAAATGTGACAGTATGAAAAACAAGTCGCAAACCAGTAAATCAGAAATTGTGAATGACTATATCATTATTTTTGACTTTTTATCTCATAATTATTCATTTCTTATTTCAATCTGACTTTTTATCTGATAATTTTGACTTTTTTCTCATTTTGACTTTTTTCCCCTCATTTTTAAATAGTTAAATATGCTTACTTAAAAATTATATAAAAAAAGGATTAGTTAATACATTTTTACCAATACAAGGCTTTATTAATACATGATTAAAAACAATGAACTGGGCCGACACCCACGCGTAGCCTTCTTCAATAACCTCTATACGGGGTCATCCAATGAATAACACCCGTCGCACCGCTGACGATATCACATAGGCCAATTATCAGGTAACTCCATGGTGCAAAAAAAAATTAATAACAGTGCAAAAGTTCAGATGAAGTTCAAAGACAAAGTGGGTGGGGTGGGGGCATTGGGATGATGGAATATAGAAAGAATGGAGATAAAGCTGCAGATATTCTAATCTGTTCATGGGTATGTAGTTATGTGGGAGTTGTGGTGTGGGTCTATAAACACACTAACTTGTTTTTTCTTGAAGTCCCCATAAAGCATGAGGGAAATGGGTGCAAAGCAAAACATGTATACGTCCAAGGTTTAAAGATGTTCTTTATTATTGAAACTGTGAAAGTGTCTATAACAGCCATGTGGAGACTTAACGCTGTTTAGTTAATTGACAGTGACAGAGGCGTCACAGCCATTTAAAATGTGGGGGTGTTCTAGGTTGTGGCACATGAGCAAAGTATTTAGAATTTATCATTGGAAAAATAATGAACAATTATCCATTAATGGTTACATTCTTATATTAAAAAAGTAATATATGGCCGAAAATAATAACAAAAATGTGTTTTTCCTCAAACATTTATTCAATTCATAAGTCAAAATTATCAGATAAAAAGTAAAAATTACGGGATAAAAAATCAAAATTATTAGATAAATAGTCAAAATTATCAGATAAAAAGTAAAAATTACGGGATAAAAAATCAAAATTATTAGATAAATAGTCAAAATTAGGAGATAAAAAACTGATATAAGTTTGGATTTAAAATATCTGACACTGATTTTACAGCACTGTACCTCTTTTCATCTCTTGTCAGGAGAGACAACTAAGAATATGTTCCTCAGGGAACATATCATCACTGAAAAAAGTTAGAGAACCACTGTCTTAGGGTAAATGTCACAGAACAAGACATAGTTTAGTTAACTTAGTTTAACAACAGTAACATTTCTCATTACTTACTGGTTGACTGTTTAACACCGTGAAGAAGAGCTGTTTACATTACTGGTGAACTAAGGTGCGCTTCATTTAAACATGCTGTTGTGCCGCCCGGGCGGGTAAACAGTTGAAACAATAGATATTGTAACAGCCTCGCAATGTTATTGATGTTTGTTTGGTGTGATTGTGACCGACAGTAAGTGTTTATCCTGAAATAAAAAGTAGATGAGACCAACTCTCTGTTCGTTTCCTGGATCCAGTAACGATACAATATATAAACTCAGGAAAAAGTGGAGGGTATGAAATCATCTGGTTGGAGAAGTGGGGGTGTCGCAACACCCTCATCCCCCACAGGTGCGACGCCCATGGACGGCGAACAGTTTATGGAAATGCAAATAATTCGCCTTTTTGTTTTTGCATATCCTCATATTTTTTGGCATTTTACGGAGACGGTCCTTATCTGACATCTTGAGCGTCCTCTAACAGCGTCTCATTACTCAGCTGTAGTTTTAACGATTTCGCAACGGACCACATGTCGATGGTGCTTCCACTTCATACGAGAAAAAGAAAGTTTGGCAGAGATTTTGTTTGTTTTCTGAACATCTGCTCTTGACAAGGCCGACCTCTCGCCATGTCCTTTTTCTCTGGACCTCATTACTCTCTCTCTTTCACGGCCAAACACAAACCCGCACACACACTCGCTGGAGTCCAGGATGGGTTTCTGGACCTCATTAGTTTTCCAATTAGCTGCTGTCATCTGTCAACTGTCCCCTTGGTTACTTGGGGCAGCCATGACACCACAGCCAATTCTCTGCCCTGATTCGTCTCACTGGGAACAGGTGGACTTCGCTTCTTCTCTCCAGGGGAAAGTCGACACCATTCCTCACTGTGAAAGTCTGAATTAATTTTGTCTGCAAAAGTTTGAAAACATCAATTTAAACATTTCAACAAGATGCAGGGGTGTTGATACTATTTGTTTCAGTCACTCAAACCTTTCATATTAATAGAACAAGTGTATTTTCTTTTCCCATGTTATGTTATATTATGTTATTTTATCTTCTTTGATATTTGCTTATGTTATCTTTACTCATCTCTCATTATGTTATGCTATGTTTTCTTGTTATCTTTTTCTTTATATTATTATTTACATCTTTTCTTATCGTAACTTATCTTATGTAATTTTATGTTTTCTTAGATTTTCTTATGTTATGTTTTCTTGCCTTATCTTTTCTAATGTTGTTTTATGTTATCTTATCTAATCTATTGGCTGCCAATCATCATCGGCTGATATTGCCTAAAAATAGTCTGATGAGCGATCGGAAAAACATGCCGATCACGTGACGTAAATTATTAGCGACCATTTTCAAACTGGCAAACACACTACAGCATAGGTGCATCTTATTTTGACTGTTTCTGTACTTTTTAAAATATAGTTAATTAAAGTTAGTTTATATTCTATAAACTATGCACCCTCTGCTAGATGAAAGGTATGGAAATTTAAAATTCCTTCCATGATCGGCAATCGACAAAAAAACGACAGTGTTTTGGTGATCAGTATTGGTGATCAGTCCAAAGAATGCTGATTGGTACATTATTGATCTGATCTGATCTTATGTCATGTTATACTATTTGCTATGTTATGTTATTTTATGTTTTCTTATATTTTCTTTTCTTATCATATCTTATCGTGAGCAACTTTATTCTGAAACTACTTGAAAGGTGTAGTCCAGAATAGATCCCATAAAATTTTGAACGTAGGTCAAAGGTCAAGCTCACCAAAAATGAGTTTTCACAATGATCAGTTATAAGGCAAATCAGACATTTCCTTTTCATTCCTTTATACTCAGTTTTGCGTATATCTTCTTTTCGCTCTCACTGTTGATGTGCAGTGACATCATCAGGAGAAATTTGAAGACTCAAGGTCAAAGGTCAAGGTCACAATAAAAGTCAATATCCAATTTTCGGATATAAACTTTAAGGTATTCATCGTAGAGACTTCCAATGGGCACCAAAATGCTCATCTTTTAGTTCTGTATCTTGTGTGTGGCTTCATAATGGAATTCTGACCTTTGACCTCGAGTGACCTTTACAGGTCAAAATCAAGGTCACGTGGTTTTAAATGGTCTTATGTCCAAAAAGAGGGTGATTGACGTATTCAGTTACCATTGTTGACAGGTAGGAAACTACAAATAGGCTCTAAAATTGCATCATGACCTTTGACCTTCACTGACCTTGAAATGTCAAACCCATAGTCTAAAATTTTGTGAGAGAGATGTCCATTAAGAGATAAAAGATTGAACAGGGGGCGGGGTTTGGCATGCAGGGAACCACTTATTTTATATGTCTTTATTTTGTTATGTAGAAAACCCCTCTGTTTTTTTAATAAATCAGACCCTGATAAACCCTTCAAATCCACACCCGACTCTACAAACAAAATATGTTTCTCCATCTTCTTTTTTTTTTTTACTGCAGACATATTTCAACATTTCTACTATTTCTCCATTAATTAGATTTTTGATTTGAATGATTTATTTCGAACACATGCAGAGTGCAACAATAATCAATACAACAATAATAATAATAATAATAATAACAATGATATGAAGCATAAGCTTATTTAATCCTACCCCTTCTTCACTTCCCCAATAACCTGAATTCATCTTAAAGCAATATAGTGCATAGTACAAAAATGATGATAATAATAAAAATAATAATAACAATAATAATAATACTAATAATAAATAATTGTACTAAACACATACACAAAAACAAAACAGAACACGAAAAAACAAAAAACTAAACAAAACAAAAAAAAATAAACAAATGAGCAGATAGGAAAGTAGGTAACAAATATCATAAGGAGTTTACTGTTCACTCTGCTCCTTCCTTCACATATTTCTTTGTATTTATTACTTCATCAGATGATAATCTACCATCAACTCCTAAAACGCCTTCTGTTTTTATAGTTTTTAAAATTTGACTGTCACTAAAAACCAAACAGCAGCAGTCGACACATTTCACCACATTTTATTATAAACCACAGATTGTCTTACAGCTTCAACCTAAACAGAACATTCTGTCTTTTCTCTCAGGCCTGACAAATAAAAACAAAACCTCAACTATGTGGACATATTTAATTTCACCATTAATTCACAGAAGGAACATGATATTTGGTGTCAAGACTTTTTATCAAAATTCCAAATGGGAGATTAGAGGAGTCATAGAGAAACGCAAATAACAAAACCACAACAAACCACTGTTGTTAAGGGAGTGTGTGTATATTTCTATTCACACACCTTTGGGAATATGAAAACTGAGAAGTTAATGATTACTCAGGGATTAATATGGTTATTATATCCATCAGGTTAAAGCTATCGAGGTGTGGCAAACGGTCACAGTCATGCAAACACAAACATGCACGTAGATTCTCAACACATCAGCCTTATCAGTAGATAAACTGTACGTACACTATATGGGTCAGAAGTAAATGATAAAAGCTGCCCGCATTTATTGTGCATCTCCCAATCTGTGTCACTGTCTAAATAGGACTGATCTCAAATTACGCCAGAATTAATTACGCCATTAATATTCATGAGCTCTGAGTTTTCCGAATGTTTGGGCAATCAAGTGCATTACAATTGTTGATACCTGCTATAGCACGAATAATGATGGATAAAATTACATCCTGGATACTTTCATATTATATTTATATTATTTTTTTTTTTTTTTATAAAAGAACTGAAATGGTGGCAGAGTCATCCAAGTCAGTGTGAATAAAAGCAGGATGAGTGGAAATGTGTGTATTTATCTGAACTAACACTCATACTGTAGTCTGGCCTGGACTGGTGTTAGCATCATGTTGCTAAATTTGACCTCATTAAATACTACGTATTATTAGCCTACAGGCTTAAAATTAGGTGAATATATGAAAAAACAGAGGGGGGATGTTTTGTTTTTTTCACAGAAATAAGCTTTCATTGGTTGTTATGACCCTCATTCCCACACAAATAACATAAATAAGGTTCAAATCACTAAATAAACATTTAAAATATTCAGTTTTCTCAGATGGAGCATTCATGTGACCTTTTCTGCTGTGGTTTGGTTCTGTCCGGCAGGTCAAACTGACAGCAATTATATATGCTGATGATTGTACTTTCATGATGAGTGATGCCATGTACAACTGTATGTTTATGTTTTCATTCCACTGAAAACAAAAGGTTAATAAATATGAACAAAAGGCTAATAAACATGAATAAACCTGCACAGACGTTACAGTCACTGGTTTTGGCTCCTTTCAACCAAACACACAGAACACATATAGGATTTTTGGTCACATTTTATCTGCAAATCCCTATGAACTTGTTTCCAATGTTGGCATCTCTCTTAATCCCTTTAGTTTAGGAAAAGTAACGGAAAAAAACACCTTCCATGTGATGGTGATGACCATATCCAGTCCCTCTGACACGAACTAAAGCAGCAGCTGTTTGTTGTTTCCATGATACTGATGTTGAAACCATATTTAAAATGAAGTTAAAACCCAGAAGTGGGATCTACAACAAAGAAAGTGCAGATACTTTACACTGTGATGTTAGTTTGTCCAATTTCAACGATGCTGCACAAAATGCAAAGTAGGCTGTTCTAAATTTAGCATTTTGACTTAATTGTGACAAATCCTATTACTGCACATCTCACAATCTATGTCCCTGTCTAAATACTAACACACATATAAATTATCCAAACCAACCTTATTAAACACAGGTTTTTTTGCACATTTGTTGCATCTATGAGGCATACATTCACAACACTGGATCCCTGGAGTGTTCAAAATTTGTTAACATTTTTATTTTTTTCCAGTGCAGTTGGTTTTGGAGAGTTCTGTTCACTCTCTTCTATGTTTGAATTGATTTCACGCAATTTTCCTGCATCTGTGCCGTGCGTAGGAATGCAAAGCATCATCCAAAGGACAAAAGATATTGATGTGAGCTGTGTATTTTGTGAAACGACACAGTAAATGTTGACTGTAATATGAAAGAACAGGTGTTTTTCTACAGTTTCATTGCAGAGTTGTTCTCTGAAGTCTCCCTCGGGTCTGAAAACTGCATGAACATGGTGAATAAAAACTAAACCTAAACCAACACAAAGTGGAACCAAGTACGTAGTTTGCTTCTGTACGCTTAGTGTGTGTGTGTGTGTGTGTGTGTGTGTGTGTGTGTGTGTGTTTTCATATCTTTATGGGGACATCGATCTGATTACAGTCACACCATAGGGACCAAAATTCAGGGTTAAATATAAATAAAGGTCCCCACTAGTAAAATAGTGTGTGGCCCCATAAATACATTCATTTGTTTTTTTCCCCAGAAGTTCTCATAAAGCATGAGGGAAACAGGTGTAAAGTGTCTTTATTTTTTCATTATTTTTAAAATCATTATTTTTTTATTTATTCTATTCATTTATTTGGATTTATTTATTTTAATTAAACTTTTCCTTTTTGTGCATTCTTTGATTTTTATGAATTTTTTTTTATTTTTATTCATTTATTTGTATTTCATTTCATTTTATTTTATTTAAGAAAAATAAACATGTATTTACACTCACTACCCAATGACTACTTGATTACAAACTTGGTCCTCATGAGACATGGAAACCAGTGTGTGTGTGTGTTTTCCTATCTTTACGGGGACATTGATCTGTTTACAGTCACACCATAGGGACCAAAATTCAGGGTTAAATATAAAGGTCCCCACTAGTCAAATAGAAATGGTGTGGCCCTATAAATACATTCTTTTTTTTTTTTTTTTTTCGGAAGTCCTCATAAAGCATGAGGGAAACAGGTGTAAAGTGAAACGTGTGTGTGTGTGTTTGTGTGTGTGTGTCTGTGAATGTGGATAAAACAGATTATAGAGATTTATCAAAGACAAAAATCTAAATGACAGTTCAATTTCTTGCATACAACCCCCTCAGGCTTTTTTTTTTTTTGGCAACTGATATGCACTTAATTCATCTGAATGATTTTCTAAAGCAGCCTTACAGGAGACGGCAACGTGTTGTGACTGACAGCAACATGTCAAGTCTGATCTGAGGAAAAGCATCATAAACCTGAGCTGAACGTCAATTTAGGGCGTGTTCACACTTAGAATACCCGTTTGTCTGCTCACAAAACAACAAGCACAATATAAACCAGACTGTGATGGATAATTATTAGTGTTTCAGTCCCAACGCCTTTTTAAATCCCTCCTTAACAACCACATAAGTTCTATAAATTCTGCAAAGTGTTCTTATTTATCCCATTAGATGAAGTTGTATCTCATAAAGGCCCGGAGCTACTTTTGTGTCAGTTCCCAAATTATTTTTTCTCTGTATTGTACCTTTCTTAAATAATTTTTCACCCTTTCTTGTCACATTATCCTCTGTATGTTGCATTTTTTCAGTCAAAATCAGGTATTTTCTATTATTTAATTTGTTGATAATGAAAATGTTCATAAAAGCTTAGAATAAAAATAAGGCATCTTACAACAAAAACAAGAAAAACTCAAGAAAAATGGTCTTTTTCAGTATAATATATGTGTAATATATAAATCAAAAACTGCTGTTGATATTATATATGTAATAGAAAGTGCTCTTCCAAAATTTCAAATTAAATAAATAAACAAAACATGATCTAAATCAAGGTTTTCCCTGTGCTCCAAATGTAAAATCCACATTTAAATGAATTTCTGTAATGAGGTGAGTCCATCTGTCCATCCGTCTGTCCATCCTCTCAGTACAAAACAAGTTGGATTCATTAGATCCCACCAAGGAGCAGTGTAGGTGATGTTTTCACCAGCTCTGTATTTGTTTGAAATATTCAGGAAATATTAATACTGGGTACGTTTACACAATGTTTTTTTTTTTTTTATTCAGAATTGTTTATTCTGAATTAAAAAGACCTGAAGATATAACCATGGAGAAAATTTGTGTCATATTCTCGGTATGTTCTTTTTATAATAACACACAAAAAAATATTTATATGACAAGTGTGACCTTATGTATTGATGACAGGATAGCAGTTTCCAGTTCTGCCTCTTACATATATGTCTTTTACACCTGAGTTGGTGTTGAGCACAGAATCTTCTCACTGATATTTCTGAGGATCTCTGAATACCTACTGTAACTGTCGGAGCAGAATGTGTTTTTCCATCATCAAACGGCTGTTTAGTCATATAATTATAATATAACATATATATATATATATATATATATATATATATATATATATATATATATATATATATATATATATATATATATATATATATATATATATATATATAACCATAATGATCTTCAAGTCCGGTGGCCATGTTTCTTTCAGTTGTTAAGAAACATTTCTGATTCACTCAACTTACTTCAGGTCAAAATTAGATAAAACAGGAAACGGCCGTTATCCGTTTTTTTTTTTTCCATTATTCATTTAAACACAAAAACGAAAAATAAAAAAAAGACGTTATCCGTTTTTTCATTTTGGTTTTGGAAACAAATAATGAAGAAACAAGTTATTTTTTTCTTGTCTTATTTTTGGTTTCATTTTGAAAAACGAATGAACGAATGATACATGAATTTTTCGATTTATTGCCGTTGTCCTTTTTGGAGTGATTTTGTGTTGCTCTGTTTTATAGCCTGTTCGCGGTTTTTGAAGTTCTGTGAATAAAATTGATCATTGTAAGCCCTGCACCTCAGTCCTCTTTATCTGAGTACTGGCCAGACAGCATTAAGTCGAATTGGGGCGGAGTGCTTTTCTAGTTCTTTTATATTTCGTTAAGTTGTTTTGACCAGAAACGAGCTGTTCCACAGTCTCCAAATCTAACATCCACACCTAAATGAATACTATTTTCTTCACAGCACTGTTGTATTTCAAAGCTCCTTTTTCTCTAATGAGGTGAGCGTGTCTGTCCTCTCACTACAGAACAACTTGGCTTTCTTATTTTATATTTTGATGATTGAAATATGGAGCTCAGCGGCTCTGAAGAACGCTAAGCCTTCGGGGTCGGGGTGCTGTTCGCCCCGTCGGGGAATATTTTTCTGATAGTAACTCGTGGGCCATGTATTATCCCGCTTATTCTACGGGTTATTACAGTTTATTACTGTCACTACTCTAACAGACTAGTGTTGCGAAATAGCCAATAAGATGCGGGTTGGCGGGGCAGACAGAAGGGGGGTGCAGAGAGTTTTAGGCGGAGAAAAGAGAGACGGATGTACACAGTCAGGTCAGGGACCGTAGCACTGAAACTGCTCCTTGTTTTCTAAAATCCAGTATAGAGGAGTTAACTCCGGGGTAAAATACTTACTTCAGCCCTGGAGATTCTGTACGAGAGGAGGACGGCAATTTCCCCTGATTTCCTGACTAGGGTCAGGATAACATCAGTATAGGTTAACATTGGATAAACTAGCCGTTAAAATGAAGCGAATATTTACTTTAAAAGTGGCCGAACTACCTGTGGAGTGATATGATACAGTGAATCTGAAGTGACAAAACCCGTTGCCATGGGCAGCGGGCGTTAACGGCGCAGGGGGCGGTTATCGAAAAAAGTCCGCCCGCTGACGTCATTCAAAGTGAACGGGACGTTCTAGAGGGCTGTAGAATAACAGAAGTTAACAGCATGATGTGGAGAGGCAGCTCTCACTCTATCGTTCAGCCTGTGGGCACTGCCATCTGCTCGCGTCACCACTCCACTCCTTTCATACAGCGACTCAAGCAAACACACCCGTAATATATATATGCACGCCTTTATTTTTGGATCCATGTGCTTGTATTATATTGTATGAAATAAATCTATCTTTACCATTATCTCAAAAAGGGGCCTTTTATATATCCACGTCGCCTCAGGTTGGATGCATTAAACAAAAGGAGTATAAAGTTTTGCAGCCTTTCTTTACAATAGTATCAAATGATCTTTCACCCGGTTGCTCCGTTTTCTTCCCTTTTTCCCAAACCGTGTCCATCAGATACGGAAGCGAGCGTGGATATTTTTTTTTTCCCTTTTGTGGTGGTTTCTTGTCGTAGTGTGTTGTTTGGTTTTTGCCGCCGGCTATGTCTTTAATCACAGAGGCATGTGTGTGTATCGCATTACCGTTCCTCTATCAGCACAAAACAGACCTAATTACGGTGCTGCGGTGGCCACGGCCGAGACAACAGCCATTGTATTGTGTGTCTGTGCGTGCGTGCTCGAGTGTGGATCTGAATTGTGAAACCAGAGCACATTATTTTTACTGTCTGCCAGTGGCCCCGAAAGCACAGAAGCATTGCTCTGTTCCCGTCAGTGATGGAGAGCGGCATATGTGTGTGTGTGTGTGTGTGTGAGAGAGAGAGAGAGAGAGAGAGTGTGATTGTATTCCTATCTTTATGGGGACATTGATATGTTTACACAATTACACCATGGGGACCTCCGATACTGCAGGGACCAAAACTCAGGTCCCCACAAGGGTTAAATATAAATAAAGGTCCCCACTAGTAAAATAGAAATGATGTGGCCCGATAAATACATGAATTAGTTTTTTCCGGAAGTTCTCATGAAGCATGGGGGAAACAGGTGCAAAAGCGAAATGTGTATTTATCAAAGGTTTGAATATGTGTTTACTTTAAAAGAAAAAAAGTATTCGTTTTTTTATTATTCCTCTATTTTTATTTATTTATTAATATTTTTAAATATTTATTCCGTTTATTTTATTTATTGATTGATTTTTAAATGATTGTTTTTGTATTATTTTTTTTTTTAAAGATAATTGTTTACTCTCACTACCCAATCGCTACTTGATTTACAAAACTTGGTCCTCATGACACATGTAAATGTGTGTGTGTCTGTGTGTCTGTGTGTGTGTTACTGCTTGTTTAGCTGTTTTCCCAGAGGTAGGGTTGAATATATGTAATTTCCTTCTCACAGGTCAGGATTAAATAGTTATTGAATGGAATTGAAGTAGGGCTCCATTATATATATATATATATATATATATATATATATATATATATATATATATATATATATATATATATATATATATATATATATTTTGTTTGTTTGTTTGTTTGTTTGTTTTTGTTTTGTTTTTTGCTTTATTGTTTTTTTTAAACCCTGCAATATATATTGCGATATGAACAAATCCTCAGTCATAAATAACAGCAGTGTGGTGCCGAGACAAACAAACAATCAGATTACTGGTCGACACAGAACGTATGTTGTCATCCGTCTTGTAGCCAGGTCCTTCTATCAGACAGGTGAGGGTGAGGGAGGAGGTCTGGGGTCACAGGACACAGGTGAGTCAGTTCAGATCCCGTTGTCTGTGGTTCCTTATGCGGATACTACTGAGAGAGTTAGAGTAGTGTAGGTAGTGGGGAAAGGGGACACTGGGTGAATTGTCATAAACAGACTTGGTATGTAAAATAGGTTTATGAAATTACTAATACTGACAAGAGAGAGAGAGAGAGGGGGCCGAAAGTGCTTCCCCCAGCATTCTAGCTCCTCAGGCAGCTTAGACTGAACTGTGACTTCAGTCTGTTTTTAACCATCTATTAATATACTGGAGAACTGATGTTTTCTAACACCACTAGATGTCACTACATTTCACACATTGAACCTTTTTAAAGAAAACCATCTGCTGAAGGAAGAGTGTGTTTTTGCTGCTGGTTTTCCTGCAGTCAAGCACTTGACTCAGCACAAGAAACAGAGGTTTAGTGTCACGTCAAAGCACCACCTTTGAAGTCAGACGCTGTGTTACATAAGTACAGCAGTGGCTGTTAAAAGTATTTTACTCCATTAACAGTCAGGCTGTTGACATTATCTGGAGAGGGATTTATGGCAAAATGATGACACAAATCCGTGTATTTAACGCGGTGCTTCTGTGCAGAGTTACAGAAGTGTTCATTGCTTCCACATTTCATCGCTTTCATCTTTTGTCTCTCGTGACTTTTTCTGCATCTTGTCAAGTCTGACGCTAAATTCAGCAGGATTTGTAAATGCAAATGTGGAAGCCGGTGAAAACTAAGACATGCAAAACTGTCACAGAGCTCCTGTGTTGGCCTCTGTCTGCGTGGGATTTGTTATTTTTATTCATTTCAGGGGAAGGTCAGGTCTGCAGGACTTTCACAGGAGAGGAAACTGGAAAAGGAGAAGGGTTTTTTTTATAGAACCACCTTTGAAGATGATGGTTTAGAGACATTGCAGTGGAGTTTGTCTGAAAGGTTTCCATTCAAGCTGAAGAATTCAGCTTCACCGTCATTTGCAAAATGCGTTTACATTACTTTGCATGTGTGGCCTGTTTATATGTCGGTCTGACTTTGAAATGTACCACCTTTTGTAGTTTAGACAGGGCCGGTTCAAGCTTTGTGAGGCCTGAAACAAGATGCTTTTTGGGGGCCCCAAGTTTGTTGAACTATGATGAAGAGTTTCCAAAGCCCTTTAGATCAGGAGTCTCAAACTGCCCCTGAAGGTAGAGTCTGGGTGAGACTTCTACTGAACATAAGGACATTTCTACTGAACACAAACATTTCTACTGAACACGTATATTTCTACTGAACACATATATTTCTACTGAACACAAACATTTCTACTGAACACAAACATTTCTACTGAACACAAACATTTCTACTGAACACAAACATTTCTACTGAACACAAACATTTCTACTGAACACAAACATTTCTACTGAACACAAACATTTCTACTGAACACAAACATTTCTACTGAACACGTATATTTCTACTGAACACATATATTTCTACTGAACACAAACATTTCTACTGAACACAAACATTTCTACTGAACACAAACATTTCTACTGAACACAAACATTTCTACTGAACACAAACATTTCTACTGAACACAAACATTTCTACTGAACACGTATATTTCTACTGAACACATATATTTCTACTGAACACAAACATTTCTACTGAACACGTACATTTCTACTGAACACAAACATTTCTACTGAACACGTACATTTCTACTGAACACAAACATTTCTACTGAACACGAACATTTCTACTGAACACGAACATTTCTACTGAACACATATATTTCTACTGAACACAAACATTTCTACTGAACACAAACATTTCTACTGAACACAAACATTTCTACTGAACACAAACATTTCTACTGAACACAAACATTTCTACTGAACACAAACATTTCTACTGAACACAAACATTTCTACTGAACACAAACATTTCTACTGAACACGAACATTTCTACTGAACACAAACATTTCTACTGAACACAAACATTTCTACTGAACACGTATATTTCTACTGAACACATATATTTCTACTGAACACAAACATTTCTACTGAACACGTACATTTCTACTGAACACAAACATTTCTACTGAACACGTACATTTCTACTGAACACAAACATTTCTACTGAACACAAACATTTCTACTGAACACGAACATTTCTACTGAACACAAACATTTCTACTGAACACGTACATTTCTACTGAACACAAACATTTCTACTGAACACAAACATTTCTACTGAACACGAACATTTCTACTGAACACAAACATTTCTACTGAACACAAACATTTCTACTGAACACGAACATTTCTACTGAACACAAACATTTCTACTGAACACGAACATTTCTACTGAACACAAACATTTCTACTGAACACAAACATTTCTACTGAACACGAACATTTCTACTGAACACGTATATTTCTACTGAACACATATATTTCTACTGAACACAAACATTTCTACTGAACACGTACATTTCTACTGAACACAAATATTTCAACTGAACACGAACATTTCTACTGAACACGTACATTTCTACTGAACACAAATATTTCAACTGAACACGAACATTTCTACTGAACACAAACATTTCTACTGAACACGTATATTTCTACTGAACACGTATATTTCTACTGAACACATATATTTCTACTGAACACAAACATTTCTACTGAACACGTACATTTCTACTGAACACAAATATTTCAACTGAACACGAACATTTCTACTGAACACAAACATTTCTACTGAACACAAATATTTCTACTGAACACGTACATTTCTACTGAACACAAACATTTCTACTGAGCACAAACATTTCTACTGAACACAAACACTTCTACTGAACACAAACATTTCTACTGAACACAAACATTTCTACTGAACACAAACATTTCTACTGAACACAAACATTTCTACTGAACACAAACATTTCTACTGAACACAAACACTTCTACTGAACACAAACATTTCTACTGAACACAAACACTTCTACTTAACACAAACATTTCTTCAAACATAAACATTTCTTCAGAACAGTTCTTCTTTTCTCCACTACCACTTGCTACCAGATGTCTGGCAGCACTTCCTCTGGCACAGATGAGACACATTTGGCTTCAGTAAGGAAGCAGTTGAGACCCTCCATATGTCCTGAAGATGTTCATCAGCAGAGGTGGGAAGCAGAAGTAGTTTGTTACCAGCAGGCTGAAGGACAGTGTCTTTCACCAGGGCGTCAGGAGACTCAACTTCCTCCCCTGCTTTAGTCCCATGTCTCACCTCTACTCCTCCCTCAGCCCCCTCCCAGTCATTCAAAGCGATAGTGCAGTTTTAGGGTGTTCTGTTAGTGTGTTTTTGTCAAGTTTTGCATTTTTTTTGTTGATGAATAACTAGAAATAAGGAGCAAATGTCATCATTAACATTCACAGTTGTTTTTCAGAGTAAATATGATTTTAAAAAATCAAGTCTGTTGTTTTACTTTTTATTATAGCACACTTTTTTAATATTTATTACATATAATAATTAATTTGCATATTTTTAAAGTTAGGTTCTTCCTGTAAAATTTTTTTTTTTTAAATGGCAAAGAATTTATTTTTCTGATACTATCATTGCACAAACAGCATAAAAGATATCTCGGGAGCCTTTTTTAATAATAGTCATTAATGGGTTAAATGTGATGAAATATTTGGGCTAGAAATGATTAAAAATATATAAAATATGATAATACAAATCTATTGATACGTTTACTTTTTGTCAATCTTGATAGATGACAGGTGGGATTGGGGGCTAGGTGTGGGGTTATTTTTGGCCCATACTGTATAGTTATACTTATTTTGTAATAATAATAATAATAATAATAATAATAGATTTCTATAGTGCTTTTCAAGGCACCCAAAGTGCTTTACATTATTGATCCATTATTAGTTTTAATAGTTTACCACCACCAGAGGGAGCATGTGAGAGTGAATGAATAATGGATCACTAATGTAAAGCGCTTCGGGTGCCTTGAAAGGCATTATAGAAATCTAATACATTATTATTCATTCACTCTCACATGCTCCCTCTGGTGGTGGTAAACTACATATGTAGTCACAGTTGCCCTGTAGCAGACTGACAGAATCGTCGCAGCCATTGGTGGCCCCTCTGACCACCAATGAAACGTTCATACACCAGTGTGAGTGACACTGGAGGCAAGGAGGGTGAAGTGTCTTGCCCAAGGACACAACAGACCGAACCGTCAACCCTTCGGTTAATGGACGACCCACTCTACAAACTGAGCCATGGCCGCCCTAATGATATACTGTGACTGATGTTTAAAACTTCAAATGAATATATGACTTAAAAATCCACTCATATTTATATTTCTCCAGTGTGTATTTGTTCATCTAGGTGTTTATTTCCAGGCTTTCTGCTCCTTTCTGGTCCTTGTCGTTCTTCTCACCAGGTGGACTTTGTCTCCACAGTTCACTGCTCTGATGATTGACAGGGCTTCAGGCAAACGCCCTCTGAAGAAGCCCAAAGAATTCAGCTTTTAATCTAACTGGAATGTTATCCTCTTATCTGGGAAAAAAGACACAGGAGTTCAGCCTGTTTGGCACATTTTTGCTGCAGCTTCCCTTCATCACATTTAAACACACCATGTTTGACAACTTGTCACATTTTCAGTGTTTTCAGATGATTCTGTTGGATGAACTGAACCCATGGATGAAAACAAACTTCCCATTCTCTCGTAATATTTCTAGCTTAAGGGAAGGTGTTTTTTTAATCGATAAAAACACAAAAATACTGGACAAAATATCTCTAAAATGACTGAAAAAAAATGTAATACATTATTTTTAATTTAAATAAAATTGAATGCAAAAATCTGGCAATGAAACAAGTAAAAGTTATCTTTTTCCAGATCTATTGTCTATGAATCAGTTCTTGTATCTGACTGAAAAGTTCCTCTTTTGATGATGATTGCGATTCTGTTTATTTTAAATTTGTTGAGGCATTTGGACTACAAATGAGAAAAAGATAGTGACGGTAGGAACTGCCCACTTTACTTCATTTCATCTCTTCAGAATCCTACAGGTCACGGGAATAGAACCCTCATCCATATTTTATAGTCTGTAGTTTTTTTTAAAACTTCTATGGATACTGACATACAAACCAAAACTAACCAAATTAACCCCTTCATTCTCTTCTTCATCTTTTTACTTGTCTTCTTCTTCCTCCTCTCCTTCCTTTTTTCTTTTGTTCTGCTTTTTCTTCTCCCTCCTTTTCATTTTCTTTGTTGTCTTCTTTTTCCCTCTCCTTCCTGTTTCTTTCATCATATTTGTACTCCTCTTCTCCATCATCTTCTTCCTCTTCTTCACCCTCTTTCTTGTCTTCTTTTCCCTCCCCTCATTCCTCTTTTTCACATCCTCTTCTTCCTCTTTCTCCCCTTCTTCCTCCTCCTCCTCCTCATCTTCTTCTTCTTCCTCCTCCTCTCCTTGTTGCGTGTCACATCCTTCCTTTCCTTCCTCTTCCTCTTTTTCCTCTTCACCATCTTCTTCCTCTTCTTTGTTGTCTTCTTCTTCCTTTCCTTCCTTTTTTTCACACCCTCCTTCTCTTTCATTTGTCCTTCGTCTCCCTCATCTTCTTTGTTGTAATCTTTATCATCATCTTCTTCCTCCTCCTGTTTTTCACACCCTTGCTATCCTTCCTCTCCCTCTTCATCTTCATCATCTTCTTTGTTTTCTTCTTCCTCTTCTTTTTCTTTCTCTTTTTCATACCTTCCTACTTATTTTTCCTCTTCTTCCTCCTTTTCATCTTCTTTATTGTGCTCATATTCTTTCTCCTCATCTTCTTCTTCTTCTTCATCTTTGTTGTACTCATCTTCCTCCTCATCTTCTTCTTCCTCTTCATCTTTGTTGTGCTCATCTTCCTCCTCCTCATCTTCTTCCTCTTCATCTTTGTTGTGCTCATCTTCCTCCTCATCTTCTTCTTCCTCTTCATCTTTATTGTGCTCATCTTCTTCCTCCTCATCTTCTTCTTCCTCTTCATCTTTATTGTGCTCATCTTCTTCCTCCTCATCTTCTTCTTCATCATCTTTGTTGTGCTCACCTTCTTCCTCCTCATCTTCTTCTTCCTCTTCATCTTTATTGTGCTCATCTTCTTCCTCCTCATCTTCTTCTTCATCATCTTTGTTGTGCTCATCTTCTTCCTCCTCATCTTCTTCTTCCTCTTCATCTTTGTTGTGCTCACCTTCTTCCTCCTCATCTTCTTCCTCTTCATCTTTGTTGTCATCTTCATCACCTTTCTTCATAAAGCATATAAACTATTCTCAGACAGTGGCTGCATAAAGTTTACAGACTCACCAAGAATGAAGTTAATCACAATTATTTATGGTATTGAACTTCCATTTATCCTGATGACAGAACTACACACCAGCTATTATTGATTTTTCAGCTTTTATCCAGTGGAAAACTACAAAAGCAAAGTGAGCCATGTGTTGGAGGGACCGCTAAGCCTGTAAATCTGACTCCAGACAGTTTCCAGCAGGACATAAAAGTGCCTCAAAGACTTTTTGTAGTTATTGAAGAAACCAGAACAATGAAATTCCTCTTCAGCTCACATATGTGCTGTTTTTAATCTAAAAGGCACGGATGCAACCGGCTTTATTCACCTGAAGTGGACACAACAGACCGGGATGGAATTCGAACTGATCCACTTATCCACACGCTGAATTAGATTTAATTAAGAAAAGTTGTCTGAAGTGGTTTTGACCATAATGTGGACATCAAACAGTGTCTTCTGCCTGGAATTAACCAAAGCAGGCAGTGTTGAAGAGTCTGGTTCTGTTCAGTTGTGGGTGAAGCAACAATCAGATCAAACTAGTCCTAGTAAATGGGTGAAGAAAAGTTTTATTACTACAGATTTGTTTGTTACTATGGGAGGAACTAGAAGAAATATTTTAATACCAACCAATTACACTGCTCTACTATATATATATATTTTTTTAGGAAGTATGTTGTTTTAGTTGCATATCAGCCAACACAGTACACACATATGCATCGTCCCATAAACTAATTACCTCCATGAAGGGGTTAATATTTTACCTCGTGTTTGTTTGTTTGTTTGTCTGTTTGTTAGTTTGTTTGTCATTGAGATAATTCAAAAAGTTACTGACGGTATTTGATGAAACTTTCAAAGATGATTTATAATGTGTCAAGGAAGAAACCGTTACATTTAGAGCTAGAAAGGTCAAAGATCAAGGTCACAGTGAAGGTCAACAGTTGGTGTTATCTCAGAATCCAGACCAAATAGTATCACATGTTTTTTTTTTATTATTCACTTTGTCTTACCTTCAGACATCAGATTAGATAACACCGATAGGCTCCATGATGTCACCTTTTGACGTAATATGACATCAAGCAAAATTGTTGACCTTTACCTTAAAGCAGGTTATTGAAATATTTGGTTAAATCCGACAATATCTTCTGCTTCGTATTTAACATTAGATCTAACATATGAAATTAGGTCATTGTGCGACATCTCATAACGTCAGAGTGACGTCATATGTGGTTGAATATTGAAATGGCCGTATGTCAAAAATGGGGCAGAGGATTTCTTTGAATTTTTTTAGACCCTCTAAGGCAGTGATGCGGCCCGCTTCCACATTTGGTCCGGCCCCCTGAACAATACCAGAAAGCATTTTGATTTTTTTTTTTTTGTATTTGATGATAAAGTGGGACTTTTGCAATAAAATGTTCCTTAGTTTTGAACTATTTTCATTATTAACTATTAGTTAGTGACTGCTCATGTGAGTCATTTAAGTCAGAGATTCTGCTCTGACAACTAAGCTGAATTTGGACCTGTTAAGACCAAGAAGTTTATGTTCAATGGACTTTTCTGTGAAGAACCCAGAGACGGTTATTTGATTGTGGCTTTCTGGAAAATAATACATTTTTACATTTAGGCACTCCTGCAATCATCAATTTTTTTCTGTTACAAACTGACCCTGACCTCGAGAAGGGAAAAGTTATGTGACCCTCACAGGAAAAAAATTGGGGACCCCTGCTCTAAGAGATTGTTAATGACCAATGAAATAAATTGTTAGCAAATACGGAACACTAGTTTAGAAATAAGTGACAAACATCCAGATCCAAACCTTGGCAGACTTGCGCTGCTTCACGGAGGTCTGCTCTCTCGGCGTTATCTAGTTCATACTGTTACTGTAACTATGCTGTTGTTGATAAACCTGATCTGTACTCACATATTTTAGTGTAAATCAACAAACAAAACTTTTTTTTTCATATTATCTCCTTGAAGTGAATACTAACTAGTATTAAGACTATGTTAAAATGTGGGAAAACAGCATTAAAAATGTTCTTATTGCAGTTTTTTGTATTTTTTTTTTCTCTAACTTTTTGGTTTCTTAGTGTATTTTGTGTGAAATTTGACAACAAAGCCACAAATAAACAATTTTGACAGCCCTACTTATTTAGTAATTTTATAAAAGCTCTTACTCTTTTAATCTGGTTTGTTAAACTCAACTAATGATAAAATTAACTTCTAGTAGTGAATAAAACTTGAAGAAAAAAAGCATATGTACTGTACATCTCCATTTCCCCTAGTGAAAATAGTTTAGAGAATGTAGAAACAATACCAAGCTTTTGGATTGTCTTCTGCTGGTTTCTTCCAGAGTTTTCACAACACAAACACATTTTCAGCAGGTGGACAAACAGCTGGTACGGAAACAACCCTGCGGACAAAACAAACCACACAAACAAATAAAGGCAGAACAAACCAGAAAATAAGACCAAAACAGATCCATGATGATGATGATGATGATGAGTGTCATAGTGTAATTATCTTCAGTGGGCGCAGATGACTGAAGAGAATCTGTGGAAGTCTGAGGAGGTTAAGAGAGGACAGAGAAACAACAGTGAGAAATGATGGCAGTATGTATGCAGCAGGGGTAGAGCCGAGCACCGGTGATGCCAAGACTCCCCCGAGGGAGGCGAGAGGGGAGGGGGGGGGGGGGGGGGGGGTGCATGGTGAAGCCGAGTGCACGTGAGGCTGCGTGGGGTGCGCTTAGAGATGATGAACACGTTTGCAGGCAATAATCTATAAGCTGTGTGTGGAGGAGAGCATGAGCATGTGAATCTGATGGTTGTGCACGCAAAGCCAAAGTCTCCAGGGAAGAGAGAGCGGATGGAGAATGTGGAGGCACGTGAGGTGGCCGGCGGGAGGAAAGGATGGTATTCCACTACATATGGAACTGATTCTGCAGGGAAAGTAACATATTCTAAAGCAGGAAGGATGGAAATGTGAGAATATAATGAGTTTTCTAAAGGTATCGTCAATAATGATAACAGATGATGAAGCCATTATGGTTAAAAACAGTGTTTTATTATGTCCTGTGATTATCCTGGTTACCTATTGGTTTATGTTTGTACATTATTAAATCAATCAAAATGTATTTATATAGCACTTTCCATTAACATAAAAGAAGACCAAACATATTCATTTTATCAAAATCTATTGTCCCATTGAGCACAATGACATTTAAAATAGAGCAAATCTCATTAAAACAGTGCAACATTAAGGAAATTAAAAAGATATTAGTGCAAGAAACATAATTTAAAAACAATGCAGAAAATAAAAAAATTACATTTATGAATTACTGTTAAATTCATGCACTGTATATACACGAATTTATATTTTTATTATTGGTTTTAACATGTTGTCACAACATATGCTGGGCACCATTCACAACCAGAACCGGTGAGTTTTGGCCCCATAGACGATATCAGTGAGTTTTACTCCCACAGTCAGTATTGGTGTGGGTTTCTGCCCCGCACCCAGTACCAGTAGGTTTTGGTCCCATGCTCAGTACTGGTGAGTTTTAGTCCCACGGTCAGTATTGATGTGGGTTCCTCCCCCGCAGCCAGTACCAGTAGGTTTCGGACTCACAGCCAGTGCCATTGAGCTTTAGTCCCACATACGGTACTGGTATATTTCAGACCCATGGACAGGCCAGTGGGTTCAGCCCCATAGCTGCTCATCATCATGCCCACCTGGTCTGACCCGTACTTGCACAGCTGTGGAGCGTTGATAATGAGCCTTATAAATGGATCCACTCACAGTTGTGCAGTGTGGGCTTATTTCTGTCAGTCACCATCATCCTTCCATAACTCTGACATTTCTACTCATCATTCTGAGACTCCGATTGACCCAACGTCATGCATTGGTTTTGTTTTTTTCTACATTTGTTTGTTTGGTTGTTGCTTTTTTTATTATTACGTCATTTTCTCCCTTCAGCATCGAGCATTTGAGTCCTTTCTTCCAACCATCTTGACACATTTCGGCTAGGTATGGGGGTGTCAAACTTATATATCTGTCAAGTTTAGAGGATAATTTTACAATTTTACAGCCTGAATGAAAAAAAACTGATGGTTGTTTGTGGTAGATAAGAGGAATAGATATAAGAGGAATATAAAAGACACAGTGAGGAGTCCTGCTCTAGTTTTTAAAGCGGTGTTTGGTGCCAGAAACACTCATGTATTATACACACTCAGCATATGGATACATACAACCACTCTGGAAACCTTTCAGTGTTGGTCGTTTCATTTTTCAAAGCCAAATATCGACGCTAATTATTTATAAGAACGACAGAACTCTAAAGCAAATTTGTAACAACAACCGAGACACACAATTGCTGAGTTTAAATGGTCATTTATCTCTTACTTTCGGCTGCATTGTGGTTGTTTTCTTAAGTGGATCTGTTCCGTGCTTTGCCTCGACTGGACCATAAAATGTGTCAGCGAAATAAATATCCACCAAGTAAAAGACGAAAGTAAAACAGTGAAAGTTTTAGTGCAACATTTTTCACTCCTGGCAGCAACTCTTCTTTTTGTTACTTTTCATACCCTTTTACTGGGTATTATTTTAACTTAATAATAATAATTAAAACTGCAAGCAGTCTCAAAGGCCTTCGCTGTCCCTCGCGACCGCCTCCCCACACAACGTCGGAGTCAAATTTGAGCCAAATCGGTGGTCTCCAGTTTCCTCCCACCATCCAAACACATGCACTGATAGGTTAACTGGTTAATCTAAATTACCCATAGGTGTGAATGTGAGATATATATGTTCAGCCCTGAGATGAACTGGAGACTCGTACAGGGTGTACCCCGCCTTCTCCCATTGTAGCTGGATTAGGCCCCCAGTGACCCCTGTGACCCTAGTGAGGATAACGCGGGTTCAGATGACGAGTGATAATTTTTAACAAAACAAAAACACTGGTTGTCATATTTTAGTCGACTAAAATAATTTTAGTCGAAAGTTCATATGTTGACGTCTGGGTTCCGTGCCTTCTGTCAGCTTCCCACACAAATTCAAATCACATATATATATATATATATATATATATATATATAGTTTAACTACATTTATTCAGGAACAATTCATTTTCTCTATGTTTTCAGATACATACGTGAATCAGATTTTTTTTCTCCCACCCCTATGACTAACAGCTGGAAACATGTGATATTCAGTTCTAACAGGTTACCGAATGACACAATAAATTCCCCCTGATGTGTTTTTGTGTTTAGAGTGCAGTTAGTGCACAGCTGAGTCTGGTCACAGACACATAATGAGCACCTTCAGATGCTTCTACAGACTTTCATATTAACGTTCAACTCCTCCTGTGATAAACTCCTGTCAGTGTTCCTCTTCCTTCCACCTGCAAACAGAGCATTTGTGCAGAGTGAACATCATGTTAATGACTATCATCATCTCCATAATGTCACATTTCCTCAGACTCTGTGACTCTGGGTGGATATTTTCTTCTGCTAAACAAACATGTCTGTTGCTGTTTGTGTGGCGTCACTCTCACAAACATTCATTTACTTTCTGAAGCTGTGCCTCGCTCACATAGATCCTTCTATCATCATTTTTTTGTATTCTGTGCTCGCTTTCTTCCATATATATATTCATAGTTTTACAGGCATGGTAAAACTACCCACCACCACCCCCAAAAAATGGGGGTGAGGGAACTGATTTTGGTTCAGTTTTTTGTTTAATAATAAGAAGAAGAAGAAGAAGAAGAAGAAGAAACATCGTCAAGTTTTCTGGGATTGTTCACAGATTAAACCTTACTGGGCATCACTATGTATATGCAAGATATTGAAATACAGTGGTACCTCAACTCATTTATTCCATACACCTTATACTTTATTAGGAGCGTATATAAATGAGAAGTGGTAAATTTTAGAGGAGCATAAAATAAAGGTGACTCACCTTCTAGACATCTTTTTTTTATTTGCACATGAAAAAAACAACACAGAAGGTAACATATAATGCATAAGAATGAACAGAATATCAAATAAATAACTTATACAGAAAGAATGTGCTGGAGGGGGAACAATAGCCGAAGGGCTTATTCGTGTCCCCCTCCATTATGACTAAAAACCTAATTATTGATAATACTAATAATAAAAAACTAAGGTAAGTAAATAACATGTGAAAAATAACAATTTGTACACTTAATTTCCTCAACAAAATTAAGTGGTAATTTTACAAACTTTAAGAACAAAAAAATAAAAATATTCAACTTTCAAATTTGGCAAAGTATCTTGGATCTTCTGTTAGTACAGATGCATTGTGGGTCGTTTCAGCTCATATTTAAATTCCTATCGCTTTTCAATGCAGTTCTCAAATATATGAGAATAATGACTCCTGGACATGATCTGACTTTTTAACAAGTACTTTTAAGTACTGTTGTAATTATTTAACTGTGCTTTTAATGGCAGTTTTACAATGTTGCTGTGATTATTTGTGAGTCTTATGATGAACTGTTTTTATCTCTTCTATTTATACTGTGGTGTCCTGTCTTACTGATATGTGTTGTATGTATGATCAGGTGGCATTTGATTTCCTCTTTGGGGATTAATAAAGTTTCGTCATCATCATCTTTTCTTGAAATATTAGGAATATTCCTTATGAAAACAACTAAAAAAACAACACTTTGGTATGTAACTATTTATTTATTTATTTATTGTTATGTTTCCCCTAATTCAAAGATCAGACGTTTTGGTCAGTCCATATTTGGGTAATGGAAATTTGCCCAGAAATTGTATTAAAAAAAATGGAAAATAAAAAAAAAAATGTTTTCAAATGACCTAGTGTGAAAGAAAAAACACATTTTCCTCTAGAGTGAAATAGGATTTATTTCATATTTAACCACTAAATCCTCAGGACCATTGATTGTTTTTGTTTGTTTGTTTTTTTAAAGGTGTATTTACCTGTGCAGTGAAATCAGTCTGTGAAAAGAAACATCCACCATAAACTTCTGGCTCACATCTCAGGCACCTTTACAGATTATGTGACTTTTTCTTTTCTTTTTTTTTCCTTCAATCCTGTGTTAGGAAATGAAGCTTTGGATCTCATCACTAAGAGGATTACTTGGATAGCAGAGTGATATCTGGGAATCACAGCTGAGGAATGTACAGTATGCACATAAATCCTGCTGTCATTCATCCCCTGAGGGCACAGGCCACTTCTCTGCACTCACTTATTTCTAATAACAAGATAAAAAAAAAAAAAAAAAACTCCTGTCGAGTATATGAAGCTGTTGAGGGTTTGTAGAGGTCACATATAAACCAACATGGACGCCTCAGGGGGTTTGGAGTTGATTTGTTTTTTCAAGAAATTCATTTTCAATCCAAAGGCATCTAAGATTTTAAAAGAACAGATTGAAGCACTTGACAAATAAATCAAAAGTGTGTCACACATGTTTCAAATGCAGATATTTGATCCAATTTTTTATTTTATTTTTTTACACAATTTCCATGAAATTTTAAAGAAAGGTGCGAGGTGGTCCAGCATAGATCCCATCATTATTTAATGAAGACATGAATAAATAAATAAAATAAAAATAATTTAATTTAATTTAAAAACCATAAAATAAAAAAATACATAAAAATCTAAAGGTGTATAAGATTTTATTAAGAACAGATTGAAACACTTGACAAATAAATGTAAAGTGTGTCACACATGTTTTGACCCTTTCAATGCATACGTGGGTTAAAAATGAGCCAATAAATGTGTTTTTCTTGTTTTTGTAAAGAATAGTTGCAGGTATTCTTCGAAAAATAAATGTTAAGTTTAAGTTTGTGAAAAAAAAAATTGGTTCTCCTATATATAATCATATTTCATTTAATAATATTACATTATTGGTATACAAGCAGCATAGATCCCATCAACTTTTAGCAAGTGTAAAAAATGAAATTTAAGAAATTAAATAAATACATACATAAATAAAATATAAAACATAATAATTTAAACAACATGACAATGATATACAATGACATAAACAACAACAACATAAAAAAAATTAAAACAGATACAAATTCAGAGGCATATAAGATTTTATTTAAAAAAGGGCCAAAAACTTTAGCAAGTCAATGTCAACTTTACAAATGATACCAACCATGGTAGCAACAACAATAACAACAACAACCAGAACAAGAACTGGGGGAAAAAACCAAGAAATTAGTTAATCTCGTGTCATCATCTGAACCCACTTTATCCTCACTAGGGTCACAGGGGTCACTGGGGGCCTAGTCCAGCTACAATGGGTGAAGGCGGGGTCAGAGGTCATCCTGTATGAGTCTCCAGTTCATCTCAGGGCTGAACATTTATAGACAGACAATCATCTATGAGTAATTTAGATTAACCAGTTAACCTATCAGTGCATGTGTTTGGATGGTGGGAGGAAACTGGAGAAAACCCACGCAGACACGAGGAGAACATGTCAACTCCACACAGAAAGGTCTGGTGTTGGAATCGAACCAGGGACCTTCTTGTTGTGAGGCACGAGTGCTAACCACTGCACCACCGTGCCACATAAGAAATTAGTTATTAACAATAATTTAAACAAGAAGAAGAAAATAAATCAAAGCTAGAAAAACAAAAAAACATAATCATAATATGTCTGAAAACTTTATTTCCACTGTTATATGTTTCCACAGCTGCTGAATTTGCGACTGAGAAATTGTGCTTTGGCCTTGTTTTGTATTATTTCAAGGACTTTCCCATATAATCGTTTTATTTTCGTTGTAGTCTCTGGAGCTGATGGGAAAATTAATTTCCTTTTTGGATTTTATCTCCAAAAGAGCGACAGACTTTTTAATAAAAACATAAAACTCTACTACCCTCTGAAATCTAATGATAGTTGGGTGTAAGCGGTAGCACCCTCCTCCTGTTCAGGGTCCTGGTCCCGGCTGCAGGTCCCTGAGGCGGTCCACAAAAGCACATCAGGTCCCGTCTGGCTCCAGCAGCGACCCATGATGCCCTTCACCGGGACGGCCGCCCTGGATGGATCGGCTGGTCTCGCCTCGCTACCGGCCGTCTCCATTCACCTTCATCTGTTTCCCCAGAGGCGTTTGTGTTATTGGTGAAATTAGGTGGCGATGCTTTTAGAACTAAGTCATGGCGATGTGTCCCAAACACAGAAAAAGAGCATCACCGCTGAAAACCAACAGACAGTGAGAAGAAAAATGATGTTTTCTTCGTCTACGTCTGCGTTCTCTGACCTTCACCAGCAGTAAAAAAAATAAATAAATAAATAGAAGTTATGTTCATTTGAACAGGAAACAGAAACGTTATTACTAATTATTTAACGCCATGTTATGCAGAAACGTTAATGAATTACTCAAGTTTTTTGTCAGGTAAGTGGATAGGTAGGTAGGTAGGTGGGTAGGTGGGTAGGTAGGTAGGTAGGTAGGTAGGTAGGTAGGTGGGTAGGTAGGTAGGTAGGTAGGTAGGCAAGGGGGTAGGTAGGTAAGTAGGTAGGTGGGTAGGTAGATAAGTGGGTAGGTAGGTAGGTAGGTAGGTAGGTAGGTGGGTAGGTAGGTAGGTAGGTAGGAAAGTGGGTAGGTAGGTAGGTGGGTAGGTAGGTAGGTGGGTAGTTAGGTAGGTAGGTAAGTGGGTAGGTAGGTAGGTAGGTAGGTAGGTAGGCAAGGGGGTAGGTAGGTAAGTAGGTAGGTGGGTAGGTAGATAAGTGGGTAGGTAGGTAGGTAAGGGGGTAGGTAGGTAAGTGGGTAGGTAGGTAGGTAGGTAGGTAGGTAGGTAGGTAGGTAGGTAGGTGGGTGGGTGGGGGGGTAGGTAGGTAGGTAGATAAAATGATAATACAGCAAAAATAAATAATTTTTAAAAAATGAATAAAATATATAATAGCACAAACTAGTACAGAAGGAGTTTACTCCTCTGCACCACTACTGTCAGTGTTTCTTACATTGGCTGGAATAGTATTGACTTATTAGAACAGGGTCCAGAATTTTTATTTTCTAATTTGAAATAAAGAAGATTTTCTGACACCTGTTATCATTTGACAGAGAAAAAAGATCAATATCGGCTCCAAATATTGGCTTACAAATATCAGCAGCCTTTATCGATCATCAGCTAAGGCTGGTGTAAAAACAAATGATTACAAATCTGTATCGGGCTGCAAAAAATCCATATTGGTTCATCATTAGTGTTTGTGAAAAACAATTTTATTCACTTCCAAGCTACAGCTTTTTCAACATTCAATTAATTGCTTTTATTTCCTTTAATTTCGGCATCTGAAGGAGACAAATGAAGTTTTATCTATATTTGTGTGTCACTTTATTATCCATATTTTTCACAGATTCTGTCTCTTATCTGTTATCTGACCTTTGACCTTGCAGTAAAATGATAAAACAGGAAAAATCCTCTGCACATTCTTGTGGGGTTTAGTCAAAACCACATGTTCTGGTGGGCTGATTTCCTGTGACTCCTGTCTTACATGAATTCCTCCACTGATGTGAGGATGTTGCGTGGATGCTTACTCAGGGAACACAGCCATATTCACTGATGTCCGACCCTGTGAGCAGCTAAAAGTGTGTCATGAAAAGGAGGCGTGGCCTAGCGCTGATGTACGTCAACCACGCGGGGAAGAAAAGAAGACTTTGTTCTGGGTGAAATTGTTTCCCGTCTTGTCCAAGAGAACTGCGATAAACCACGTGAAACCAACACGGTGACTCAGATTTAATCCAGATTCAGACGTTCAAACATCACAGCTATGCGGAAGAAATGACAAAGGTCTGAGTCAACGCAGAAGCTGAATGGTTTGTACTTCCCTCGCATTTATTCAGGCCGTTCTGGGTTGTTCATTATAGCCATCAATTAGCTTTTTATTTTTTTTATTTATTTATTTACTTAAACTTCATTCAAGTTTCAGGGGGTTTGTTGTCAAAAACACACAAGCTTGTGGATGGGGGTCTTTGCCCCCCTCTGCATCGATCTCCTGCAGGTGGTTGGGGTGTTTCATCCGTGGTGTCGACAGGGGGGGTTTGTGGTTCTTTTCGGAGTTGGTCTATTTATCTATATATTATTATTATTAGTAGTAGTAGTAGTAGTAGTAGTAGTAGTAGTAGTAGGCATAGTCTTAGTCTTAGTTGTAGCGGTTTGGGCGTTTCATCTGGGATGTCGGGGGGGGTGTTCATGGTTCTTTGCAGAGTTGGTTGTGTGGTGTACTGCGGGTATATTTATCTACGTATATATTATTAGTAGTAGTAGTAGTAGTTGACTTAGTCTTAGTCGTAGTTGTCGTCTTAGTTTTAGTGTTGTCGTCGTTGTCGTAGTCTTATTAATGCAACCACAGTATTGATTTATTATTATTATTCATGTATTTACTTATTTTTATTTAATTGTATTCATTTTTTCTTTCTTTGGATTTCTTTTGGGGGGGTGGTAATCTCAGGACAATCACTGTTCTATATATTGTTTAATAATAAATAAATAAAGCTCCCTTTGAAAAACCCATTCATGACATTTTTCTATAACAACAAGTGTTGCCAGGCACAACAAACCCCACCCCCATGCAAATGTTTTACCTGATTTGTCTCAACTCTAATCATTGTAAAAATTAAAATTATTTATTCGCTTGGAATGGGATCCTGGGTGGGGGGGGGGGTGGAGAGGGCACTGCAGAAGTCTTTGTACCCCTACTTCCCACGGCCTTGTTCTTCATGTGATTCATGAACACACATGATCACAAACATCACAAACCTGAAAGTGAAGCTGGTGCTTTTATCTGATACACTCTAAGATGGAATATGTCATTTTTCTGACGCATACATTGTGTTAAGATGGTTTAAACACATTATGTGTAGAATATGATACAACATTATTCAGTGAAAGTATCTGACACATTTTGTATTAAATTATACATTACTTGTTCTTATTTTGAATATACTAACATTTATTCATCACAAACCATGAATGTGATTTGATTATGGCTCAAAAATAATTATTTCCACTGACCTTTCACCTACAGCAATGTAATTTTTTTTTTAACTTCTTCCCACTCCCTTTCAATTGTGTTACTTGCCTTCTTATTTTTTTATTTTATATCGTCTTTGTCTTCTTATTTGATCAATTATTGGCTTTTGAAAGATCAAATATTTTTGTGCTCGACATATTCGAAATAAAATTACTAAATAAAAATAAAATAAAAAAATAAACACTATTTCTAGTACTCATAAAACATGTACAAGTCATCATGTGGTCTGTTCCATTCTGCCTAAAGTTGACACAAATGATGTTGTCCCTGAGCGCACACACCATGTGTTGAAATTCAACACATTTTGTGTCATTTTTGACACAATTCTTCATCGAGTGTACATCACATGAATAATTCTGCATTTCATTTTTTGGTTTTCTGTATGCAGCGCTGCCTATGTATATGCGTGTTCACTGTGGACTCATCAACATTCACTGTCATGTAGCAACAGATGTCACCTGCAGATAAACTTCTATCATCCATAGAACGCAGGTCAGGATAAGCGATGGTATGAACCCCAGATACTGGTGGAAATTTAACCATGATGAGAAGAAAACAAAGAAATTAAAATGTATTTAAGGTAAAATACAGCAGAAAAAACATGGATTTTTCATGCAGTGTTCAAATTTAAAGCTGTCATTCCATGGTTATTTCATTAATATTACTGTGTTCTCCATTGTTATTGAATCCATTGTGTGTTGGTTCTATTTAAAAAAACGTCCAGATTACTTTGTTTCCAGCTGTTTTTTCACGGTAGAGAAATGACTTGAGGTCAAACAACAGAGTTTAACGGTACTTCCTCATACATGTTTATAACACAGTGATGAGGCACCTCTGATTGGCTCAGAATGTGTGAAGGAACGTGTGTTTACCTTTACCAGAGTAGTATCCAGTGTCGTTGCTTGTTCTGAAAACGTGAAGGGAAAAACAAGGCTTTATTTCCACAGAGAGCACATGAACCAGTTTGAGCCACCATTTTTATTTTTTCAAGTTTGTGCTACAGCTACTGTGGCGCCCTCTTCTCTTGTAGATGCTAATGCTAATGCTACTTCAGAGTCGCTGCCGGGGACAGGCTCAACCCCACGTAGGGGACGCTAAAGTCCATGTGATGTCAGATGGTTCGGCTTTTTCTGGGTCCCTTGTTCCTCTTGTTGTTTTCTGTGAATGCAGTATGCAGCCAATGAAGGTGACTACTGTCAAAGGCAGCGTGTGTCGGTAACTCAGGGTGACCCATCAGATTCCAAAAGGAGAAAAGTGGTTTTCAGTGGAATGACACCTTTAAGATTTTGGTAACTGCCAGTTTCTTAAATAATCAATTTAAATGAGCTTTCATCATTAATCATCTGAACCCGCTTTATCCACACTTGGGTCACGGGGGTCACTGGGGGCCTAATCCAGCTACAATGGGCGAAGGCGGGGTACACCCTGTATGAGTCTCCAGTTCATCCCAGGGCTGAACATACATAGACAAACAATCACTCTCACATTCACACCTATGGACAATTTTAGATTAACCAATTAACCTATCAGTGCATGTGTTTGAATGGTGGGAGGAAACCGGAGTGCCCGGCGAAAACCCACGCGGACACGGGGAGGACATGCAAACTCCACTCAGAAAGGTCTGGTGTGGGATTTGAACCAGGGTCCTTCTTGCTGTGAGGCACGAGTGCTAACTACTGCACCACCGTGCCGCCCTAAATGAGCTTTAAATATTATAAAATATTAGACTGCTCTACAATTTCTTTTTTTAGAAAATATCTGATTCAGACATTAAATGTGTTAAATCTCACATATTTTAATAAGATGAATCATAAAACAAATGACAAAAGTGCTGGTTTGTTCATGTTTTAACCCAAAAATATATTAAATTAAGGTAATTGGTTGGATTTCTTGAATCAGATTTTCCAGATCTATTGTCTATAAATCATGTATCATATCTCAGTAAAAAGTTCCTCTTTAGGAAATTGTGTTTGATTTTAAATGTGTTGAGACATTTGGACTAGAAATGACAAAAATACACTTGTTCAGATTTGGATTTTTTCCAGTGTTGCAGGAAACCATCCAGGAGTTTCACTGAAAAGAGCCGTGACACTGACTGACTCACAACGGAACAGCTCAGTGTTTGTAATCTATCCAATCATTTCCAGTTTCTCCAGTTACCTTCTATTTCCAGTTCCTCTGATCATGTGATGGAAATCCACCTGCTGCCTTTAATCGACTTCACCTGTTTAATGAACGCTTCACTGAGCAGACACCAGTAATCCACATGATTCCCTAAACCACTGGTTACAAATTTACGCAAAAACTACTTGACCAAGTTGTATGAAAATTTCCGGAAAGGTGTGAAGTGGTCCAGAATAGATCCCGTTAATTTTTGGTGAATGTAGGTCAAAGGTCACAGTCACCAAAAATAGGTTTTTACAACGATAAGAGATCAAATCAGGTCAAACATTTGCCAAGGGCGGGGTTTGTTGTACCTCAAACTTGAAGATTTACCCCTTGGGATGAACTGAAGACATTTTTCAAACCAAGGTCAAAGGTCATGGTTGCTGTAACGTCACAAAAAAAAACTTTATTAGCTTCCTTCAGAAGAATAATGCATGAATAGGTCACAATGTAAAGCTATGCATGGATTGAATTAAACTTCCTTTTCTTAGATGAAGAATATTTTAAGCAACATTTATTTGTATTTTTTTTTTCATTATTATTTTTATTAAGTGTTTCAATTATTTTAACATAAAATACAATATAATACAGCATAAGAAACTGCCAGACTAAATAAACAAAAGAAAACAAAAAAAACCCAACTGTCCATATCAGACTGTGACATATATCAAGATGTAGAAATTTGACATTGAGCCAAAAAGGGTCTCCATACTGCTGTGTTTGTCTATATTGTCCAACATTTTTCTTTTCACAATGATAAGATACGATGTTAACCCATAAATTGTTAATAAGAACATTTTCTAAGTCTCGTCATCTGAACCAGCTTTATCCTCAGTAGGGTCACAGGGGTCACTGGGGGCCTAATCCAGCTACAATGGGGGACGGTGGGGTCCCCCCTGTATGAGTCTCCAGTTCATGGCAGGGCTGAACATATGTGACTGCTCAGCACGAAACCAGGCATAAGTCGCGCTGAGCCGTTCAGAGCTACAGCCAAATTTAGGCTGGAAGGCGATTCTTTATGTGTGTTTACATTTTATCAAAAAACGGTACCTTAACACCTCTATTTTCAGGTCCTGTGGTCATTACATTGAAATTCAATCAATAAAGGTGTTTATTGAGTCAATTATTTAAGCAGTGACAAAAGTTCAGGTATTGCTGAGCAAAGACAAAGACGACTTCCACCTCTTTTCACCGAACAAAACGATCTCCGTTCCGTGATTAAACATCCAAGTGTTTGGTACGAGGTAAAAGCTTATATTGAATGTTCTGTCCAATGGTGTAAGCCAAATGATTGTAATACGTCGCACTTCTGTCCTATTATTATAATATATAAAACTTCTGTGACATGTCCATCAGAGTGTCCTTTAACATCTGTGAACAATTTGTGTCAATTAGATACAAATTATTGTGCGTTGCTAAGGACTTCCTACCCCAAAACAGTCCAAAACTTTGACGGACAATATCTAAAAAGATGCAAATTGCAAAATATGTCCAAATGTGGATATTAAAATGACCATAACTTTGGTTCTACTTGTGATAGAAACATAATTTTTTCACCATCTTAAACCTTAGTTTCCACTCTACTAAGCTACACAGATAACTCAGTTTTGATTTCCAGACACTTATGCCTGGTTTCGTGGTGTTGGGTCACATATATCAGTGTTACTAATTCCCCTTCGCTACTTCTTCAACTTTCTATAAATGTTATGTTTGTTGTTAATACACCACCGAATCGAGTACATGAGAAATGAAAATGTGACTTTCTCAACCAACTGTATGTTTGAGTTTTTAAGGGTTAAAGCCACTAGTGTTTGTTGTGAATGTAGGTAAAGGAGATCCTGTGTCTGTTTATCTGGAGGTTTTCATTTGAATATCCAGTCCGTGTGCGTCTCCTGGCTTGTCCGACCTCTACCTCATCACGGTCAGAGTTGTGAGTCGTCGGATGATGGAGATAAACACTTGTTTCCATGAGAATTGAGAAGCTGTGCTAGTTCCGATCACAATAACAAGTGTCATCTCATGTGTCAGTGTCAGTGTGTGCGTTTGTTAGTGTTTCTGAATCCTCCCATTAGTTTTTACCTGCAGTACACATGCACTTTTTTTTTTTAATTCTCTTTATTACTTTTTTTTTATTTTAGTACATAACAAAATGTGACAAACAGAAAAACAAACAAATAAATAAAAAGCTACCCCAAAACAATACAATAAGCACCATGCAATACAAAAAAATGTATAAATAAACAAAAAATTTAAAAAGTTATTTAGGACACAAACACATACATGAAATTATATATATATATATATATATATAGTCCTCCAGTAATAGATGAGGGGTGAGAGTCTGTGTAAAAAAGAACATGCGTTTTTAACAGAACTGGGAAGTAACTTAGTAGAATTACTTCGTTACTTTTTTTACTACTTTACTTTATTTAGGTATCTGTACTTTACTGGAGTATTTATTTTTCTGCCAACTTTTTACTTTTACTCCCTGCATTTGTTCATAAATATCTGTACTTTATACTCTTTACATTTATATAAATATCTGTACTTTATACTCCTTACATTTATATAAATATCTGTACTTTATACTCCTTACATTTATATAAATATCTGTACTTTATACTCCTTACATTTATATAAATATCTGTACTTTATACTCCTTACATTTATAAAATACACTCATTACTTTTTCAAAGTAAATAGATGTGACAGTATGAAAAATAAGTGGTGAAACTGTGACAATGACTTTTATGTCATGACTGACTTTTTATGTAAAACAAAATTGACTTTTTATCATAATTTGGACTCTTTATGTCATGATTGTGACTTTTTATCTCATAATTATGCATTTCTAATCTCATATTTCACATAATTCTGACATTTGTGACTTTTTCCATTTTCCCATCATTCCCTTTCTACACCCACTAAACTGTGACCTGATCAAACACATTATCTACACAGTAACACACTTTTAAATATTTTATTTTTCAATCCTTTTGGAATTTATATGATTTTTCCTGGTTGAATAACTATTATTTCATCCATGGCAAAAATGTAATTTTACTTTTTAACATTTTTATAATTGAGAAGTTGTACATTTTTTAACTTTTACTCCAGTAAAGGAGATGAATCAGTACTTCTACTTTGACCAGATCATTTTTTTTTCTCCACACAAATAGCTGTACTTCTACTTAAGTACAGAATGTGAGTACTTTGACCGCCTCTGCTTTTTATGTATGGACAAAAACGTGACATTATCTGAAATGTGACTGCTATACCTTAAGGTCACAGAGATCTGCTGTAACGGGGACAGTGTGATAAATAATTCACCACTTTAATCAATACCTAATGAACACAATGCAAAGCTGCCCCTCGGCTGCAGAACTCAAACATGTAGAGCAGACTTTGAGGAGGAAAAACAACCGGGAAAATACTGGAGATAATCTAATTCTTACTAAGTAATGATTTCTACTCCAAATGTCTGATCACACTTAAAATCAGACAGAATCAACTAATGAGTAACTTTTCAGTCAGATGTAAGAACTGAATTATAGACAATAGATTTGGAAGAATCTGATTTCATTTGTTTAACTGGCAACTATTCTTTTTTTTATATATATAATTCAACATTTTTATTGTATTTTCATTATTACAACAGACAAACATTAAACCCAACAGACATAATGGAGGTCAAAATAGGATGACAAGGGAACAATAAGTAAATAAATAATGAGAAATAAGTAAATAAATAAAAATGACAAATCTAAAAATAAACTAGAAAAAGCACTCAGACAGTGCAGACCTCCAGCAAGGTAGACACCACCCCTGATCACCCCCAAATTCTAATCATTTCTAGATTTCCCCATTACCAACTTATCCTGAAATTTTCATCAAAAGAATAAATAAAAAATAAAGTAAATAAATAGGTTTTTGAGTTATCTTGCTAACTAACAGACAGACAAAAACACAACCTCCTTAACTAGAAAACTAGAAAAGCACTCTTTAAATGAAGAGAGGTCCGCCAAGAAGGTATAACATTCAAGTCCGTTTGTTTGTCTGTCTGTACTTCAGCAGGATTCGCCAAAAAATGGATTTTGATAAACTTTTCAGGATGTGTTAGATAAGATAAGATAAGATAAGATAAGATAAGATAAGATAAGATAAGATAAGATAAGATAAGATAAGATAAGATAAGATAAGATAAGACTTTATTAATCTCACACGGGAGAAATTCACAGTCACAGGAGCTCACAGAAACACACAGTGGGGTGTAAAGCAGTGCAAATAATGATAGAGGAAAATAATAAAATTACAATAGAAATAAAAAATATATACTAGAAATTAAAAAAAAAGAATACTGTGTCTTATGTACAAACAAACAAAAACAGCTTTAGAGAAAAATAAATAAATAAATTAAACAGATACTGTGTGTGATACTTTGTCTTGTTTCTGATCATTGACCTTTGACCTACATTCACCAAACTTTAATAGGATCTCTTCTGGACCACTTTGACCCTTTTCTAAAAATGTCATGTAAATTGCTCCAGTAGTTTTTGTTTACAGTTGTTGACAAACAACCCAAACCAAAACCAGTACCCCTCTTTCCTTCATGGGGGCGGAGTCAAAAGTTACAGATTCACAAAAGCTTGCAAACGTACAGAGAAGAGAAGATGCTTGTTTTGGTTTTGTGACATGGCAAGTATTTGGCCTTAAACTGGACTGTACATTAAACTTTTATTTGCCCAAAGTGTTGTGGGAATGAGCCCGAAGCCGAGTCCATGTGATTCCAATTCCACTTGTTATGCTGACATTTCTACTCTGGCTTTAAAACACAACCACCTTCAGCCTTCCACCAGCATCCAAGCAACTGCTATTGACCTGCCGCCGTGGAAACTATTTGTGAACCAGACACAGAATCCTAAGACACACACACACACACTGGTTTCCATACCTCATGAGGACCAAGTTTGTAACCATCGCTTGTCGGTAAATTATCATAGTAGTGTGAACATGTTTCCACTAAATAAATACATACATGGAAAAAAAATTTAAAACATTTTTAAAAAGTACTTTAAAAAATTTAAATATATATATAACAAAGGAAAGGAAACACACCTTCAAGCCTTTGATTAATCTATGTTTTGCTTTGCACACACACACACACACACACCCATGCTTTATGGGGACTTCAAGAAAAAAAAAGTAAATGTGTTTATAGGGCCACATCATTTGTATACATTTCCATATTTCACACAAATTTATATTTAACTCGTGGGGACCTACATTAATAGTGAGCAACCAGGCTCTCTGACCAATAAAATAAAACAATCAATTAAACACACACACACACACACACACACACACTGGTTTGCAAGTCTCATGAGGACCAAGTTTGTAACCATCGCTTGTAGATAAATTATCATAGTGTGAACACATCTTTCCAATAAATAAATACAATCATGAATAATAAAAAATTAATAACTAATAAATTTTTTTAACTAAATGAAAAATATTTGTAAAAAGTCATAAAAAAAAATTAAACATATATATAACAAAAGAAAGGAAAGACATCTTAAAACCTTTGAAAAATACTATTAAAAAAATTTAACGAAAATAGTAGGGACCTACATTTATATTTAACCCTCATGGGGACCTGAATTTTGGTCCCTATTGTGTCAGAGGTCCTGATGACGTAACTGTGTAAACGTATTAATGTCCACATAAAGACAGGAATACAAACACAAACACACACACACTGACATGCAAATAACATATGCAAACACATGGGGAAATATAAGTACAGATACATGCACATTAACACACACACACACACACACACACACACAGTCACTTCCACAGCTGAGTGAGAACACACACTGCATCCAAATGACAGGTTTGCAGACACACACCACAAAGTCTTGTCCTCAGTGAGTCCCCCGTCCCCTTCAATAGAGAATGGGACAATTTTGTAGTGTTCATAAAGGCTGTTTTGTGTCCTCCTGACTATCTACTAAACACACACACACACACACACACACACACATATACACACACACACCACGTACAGGGACCAGCTGCTTTGTCCCCTCATTATGGAGCTGTTAGCTTCAGACTACTTGGGATTGCAAACACGGGCCAGGCAGATGTCCAGTGGTCTAATGGCGCTGACAGCGGACACACACAATTGCACGCGCACACACACATATACACACATGAACTGATTTCCATGCCTCATGAGGACCAACTTTGTAATCATCACTTGTAGGTAAAGTTTTTTTTCCCTAAATAATTAAATATTTATAAAATAACAAATAAAATTCACTTCAATTAAAAAATGTTAAAAATAACTACAATTAAATAAATAAAATGTTATTATTACGTTATCATAATTTGTGTGTGTGTGTTTGTTAGTTAGCAATATGTCTCAAAAAGTTATGGATAGATTTGGCTGAAATTTTCAGGAAATGTTGATACTGGCACAAGGAACAAGTGATAAAAGTTCTAAGTGCTTTTCTAGTTGTTTTTTAAACTTGATTTTGAACATTTAAAATGGAATAAAATAAACAATACATCAAAAACAATTTAGCAATTGTGTCCAAAAAAACAATAATAGACATTAAACAGAACTATTCCAAAAAACAAGAAAAGTTCTCACTGTTTTGACTGTCTATAAATAATTCTAACCAGTAAGAAAGAAACTCATACATGTTTCAGTTTGTACCTGTTTCCTTCATGGGGACTTCTGGAAGTTAAACTGTTTGTAGGGGACATTATTTGTATAAATGTTCATACTTCACACATATTTATATTTTACTAGCAGGGACCTACATTTATATTTGACCATTGTAGGGACCTGAATTCTGGTCCCCATGGTGTCAGAGGTTGCTATGACGTGACTGTAAATAGATCAATGTCCCCAGAAAGATAGGAAAATACACACATACCGTACGTACACACATAATTGGATGTGTGGAAAGACATACGCTCCTGTTTCCTGTACACTCTGTAAACTGAGCATTTGGCCTTGCTCTGATAACCTGGTGGCAGGTTTTTATCACCTGCTTCACAGGAAGAAGCAGGTACAAAACAGCTGCACATCTAAAACAAAAGCAAACGCGGAAAAAAAAAAAGTCCTGTTTGACAGAAATAAACACGATTAAAAATGGAGGAAACTGAGGAAATGAACAGTTCATATATGAAAGATAAAATAATATTATATCAGCTTCTGGGATAATTGTGTCATAAAGGCAGGGATGAAAGTAAGGATTAAAATTATAAGATTATTTTGTGGTTGTTTTTTTATATATATATATAATTCAAGTGTTTATTGGAGTTTTTACTCAGTGCATGACAGTCATACTTAATGTTAACAAACACACTGGGGGAAAAAATCTATATCTTACTAAGTGTATTTTTCTCATTTCTAGTCCAAATATCTCATCAAATTTAAAATCAGACAGAATTACCTAAAGAGGAACTTTTTCAGTCAAATATAAGAACTGATTTATAGACAATTCTACCTGACAGAGCAAAAAAAAAAAAAAAAAAATTATTTTTTGGTGAAAATTAGTTATTGTGTTTTTTTTGCAACATTCAAATCATTCTTTGTTATGTAATAAAATATTTCATCTCAAATGTTTGTTGTTTTGGAGAAACTCTGTGAGTGTTTGTACAGTAACTGCAAAAAGTACTAGTAAAGACAGTAAAGACCATTACTTAAAAATGTTAATTTAGGACCCTGCCCCAATAGTTTGTGAATTACTGTATTAGACTGAAACAGATTATGTAATTACTGTGTTTTCCACACATTAAGGTGCACTGGATTATACGGCACACTGTCAATGAATGGTGTTTAAGGTTTTTCACATATAAGGTGCATTACGTAAAGTCAAAATTATGAGATAAAAAGTGAAAATTATGAGATAAGAAGTCAAAATTATGAGATAAAAAGTGAAAATTATGAGATAAGAAGTCAAAATTATGAGATAAAAAGTCAAAATTATGAGATAAAAAGTGAAAATTATGAGATAAGAAGTCAAAATTATGAGATAAAAAGTGAAAATTATGAGATAAAAAGTGAAAATTATGAGATAAAAAGTGAAAATTATGAGATAAAAAGCGAAAATTATGAGATAAGAAGTCAGAATTATGAGATAAGAAGTCAAAATTATGAGATAAAAAGTCAAAATTATGAGATAAGAAGTCAAAATTGCTATAACTATAAAATATAAAGTCACAGTTTCCACTGATTTTTTCCTCTGAAGTTACTTATTTTTCCTACTGTCACATCTGTTTAGTTTGAAAAAGTAACAAGTCTATTCTGAGAATGTAAAGAGTATAAACTACTGTGAAGATATTTCAGGAAAAATGTAGGGAGTAAAAGTAAAAAGTTTCCAGAAAAGGTAAAGTACAGATATCTATAAAATCTACTAAAGTACTTGTACTTCAGGATACTTGTACGACAGGATGTTAAAAACAGACACCTGGAGAATGTGCTCACATCTCATTTATACTGAGCTCAGGCTGAAGTTGAACATGAACAAATGATCCTGGACACATTTAATAAACCAATTCCAAGTGTGAGAAAGTCAACAACTTCATTTTCCACTGCGAGGATCGTTTGTCCAGACATGGAGACTCTGGCTCCAACCTGAACTCCTGCTGCTGCCAACGATATGAGCAACAAATTATTACCCTGGGAAAATAATCTACATCTGAACAAGTGTATTTTTTAACATTTTTAGTCCATATATCTCATCACATTTAATCCTTTAACCCGCCACTAAATTTTGCCAAAAAGTTTTTTAATAAAATAAATTGAATGCTGTTCTTGAACGATTTTAATAACATGCAATTGGTTTTTAAATTAAAATATTAAGATGAAAACTGGGATATTAGAGGCAGGTCCTGTTAAATAATGCAATAGATAAAACATTTGTGGATATTTATTGATGTTTTGATGTGTTTTGGATGACGTTTGGAGACTTTTTTTTTGTTGTTTTTGGATATTTTTGTTGGACTATGACTGCGTTTGTTAGAATATGGTTCCTCTGTGGATAATTATGAGACATAAAGGTTCAGATCAGCTGTTTGACATTTGTACTTACCGTGGTTATTTTATCGGAAAGTGGTTTATATCTTGCGATGTGTGAGAATCTCCGTTGTCAAACTACATTACTGTAGGTCATGTGACATTTGGGACAGGTTTTTGGGGGTTTGCTCAACATTTTTGAGCAACTACTTCCGGCCTATATGTGGACCCTTGGAAGTTTAGTAAGGGATAATGTATTCTCGAAAAATATTTCCCCTGTTTGGCCCCGTCGGGAAAGATTTTTCTGATAGTCATGCATGAGCAATATATTATCCTGCTTATTCTACAGGTTATTACAGATTACTAGTGCTTATTTTGACAATTGTTTACCAAAATGATTAACAATTTATTCATATAGACGATGGCTCCTGTTGAGAAAAAGTAGTCCAGTTGGAACGTTATTGTTGTTCCTAAGCAACACTCCACTGACACTGTATAGGCTACTTTGCTACTGTTTAGCCACTGCTGCCTCTGATCTGCTAGCCCTATTCGTTGACGTTAAACTGCACAAATATTTACTTTCAAAGTGGCCAAACTACCTGCGGAGTGATATGGTACCGTGAATCTGAAGTGACAAAATTCATTGCAGGCGTTAACGGCGCAGCGGGTGGTTATCGAAAAAAATCCGCCCGCAGACGGCTGGGAACGTCCATTCAAAGGGAATGGAAGCTGTCCTAACATTCTACAGGGCCGTAGAATAAGTAAGGGATAATGTATTGCCCACACGTTACTATCAGAAAAATATTTCAAATATTACAGCCCCGTCTAGAAATATTTTTCTGATAGTAACATGTGGGCAATACATTATCCCGGTTATTCTACGGGTTATTACAGTTTATTAGTGCTACTACTCTAACAGATTGGATAAAATAGCCGTTACAACTTAGTGAATATTTACTTTCAAAGTGGCCGAACTACCTGCGGAGTGATATGGTACCGTGAATCTGAAGTGACAAAAACTTGTTGCAGCGGGCGTTAATGGCGCAGCGGGGGGTTATTGAAAACAATCCGCCGGCAGAACGCTGGGAACGTCCATTCAAAGTGAACGGAAGCTGTCGGAACATTCTACAGAACCATAGACTAAAAGTGTTCAAATCAGACAGAATCACCCATAGAGGAACTTTTCAGTGAGATTTAAAGAAGTGATTTATAAACAATAGATCCGGACAAATCTGATTTAAAATAATTGATCAAGATTATTTTGTTACATTGGCAGATTTTTATTTTTTGGCTAATTCAAGATTTTTATTTACTTACTTATTTATTTATTTATTTACTTATTTATTTATTTATTCATTCATTTATTAATTACTAAATTAAATATATTTTTCTTTATTCAATATATTTTCTGCTTCATTTTACAGTACATTTTCACACATATTTGAGTAAAACATACAAATACTGATCATATTTCTGCTTGAGTGTCTGTGTAGCGTCAGTATAACCACTAATAACACAGCAGTAAAGATTAATTTATTCCACAAGTCTTTACTTTCCGTCTGTCTTGATCATATCTCATGTAAACTGTTGATGTTCTTTCCTCTTTTGTACATTGACCCGCAGACATCTGACAGAACTGTGTCGTCCAAATGTCTGTGTACAGTTTCATTGCCGTTTATGTCTCGCTGCCTTTTACATAATAACATTTGGAGGCAGCTCAACCTGAAGGTGAACTAAGGTAAAGACAAATTAAACTTTGAATGTCTAATTCTACTGCTATAACTTTATTTGTTTTGATTAGCTCAACTTTTTTTTCTTAATTTAAGATTGTTGTTTTTTTTTTTTTGCTTAATTCTTTTTTTCTTAATTACTTTTTTGTTTTTGTTTTTGCTTGAATCAAAATTGTTTTGTGAGTCGTTCAATTGTTTTTTTCTTGCTTCAAGATCTTTTTTTGTTTGTTTAATTCAATTTCTTTTTAATGTAATTTTTTTGCTTAATTCAATATTTTTGGGGGGGTTAATTCCATATTTTATTATTATTATTATTATTATTATTAGTAGTAGTAGTAGTAGTAGTAGTAGTAGTAATATTAGCATTATTATTATTAGTAGTAGTAGTAGTAATATTAGCATTATTAGTAGTAGTAGTAGTAGTAATATTAGCATTATTATTATTAGTAGTAGTAGTAGTAATATTAGCATTATTATTATTAGTAGTAGTAGTAGTAATATTAGCATTATTATTAGTAGTAGTAGTAGTAGTAATATTAGCATTATTATTATTATTATTATTATTAGTAGTAGTAGTAGTAGTAGTAATATTAGCATTATTAGTAGTAGTAGTAGTAGTAGTAGTAGTAGTAATATTAGCATTATTATTATTAGTAGTAGTAGTAGTAATATTAGCATTATTATTATTTTTGCTTTATTCAGATTTTTTTTAATGCATTTTTTCTTTAATTCAAGACTGTTTTGTGCTTAATTCAAGGTTTTATTTGGGTGGAATTCAAGATTTATTTTATTTTTTTGTTTTTTTTTTCATTTTCCCAGAGTTAAATTTTAAAAAGAGGACAAGCATTTCTACCACAGTACACAAAATAAGTCAACAAAAAGACACCCTGGGCGACCACAGTATCCTTCAGTTTCCATGTCCTGGCTCATGCTAATTTTAACACATGTACTGTATAATGTCTAAACTCTGGGATGCGTGGCTGTTGTGTGCAGGAGATCTCAGATGGATCCTTTACATGTGAATTATTCAGGAGTGGTCACGTTTCCAGAGGTGTGCGCGTCATCTCGTGGATTAGTGTAGTGACCTATATCATGTTCTCTGCTTTTATGTTTACATGTACAGACGAGACCGAAAATAAATCTGCTGTGGTCGTCCACCTACGGCAGAGGCTCAGTTAAGAAGACGGTACAGAAAGCACGCTGATTAAAACATATATAATTCAGTTTGTTTGTGCATCTGAGGAGAACAAATGATTAACTGGCAGCTTAACACGTCTTCCTGTTCCATGAAAAATAGCAAAAGGAAACAAAGGCAAAAATTGAAATTTACACATTTTATTAACTCTTATTATAAAGGCTGTCATTGTATGGATTTATTTATTTATTTTTATTATCTTATTCCGGGGATGAGCTATTGCCGACACGCTTCGTCCATCGTTCGGCGTCGTCTATAATTCCGTAAAATCACTTTTCTTCCCTCATTTCTTAATGGATTAAATTCTGGTTGATTCATTAAATCGATCTAAGCACTGGGCACAAAACTTAGCACATTGTCAAAAGTTGCCTTTGTAAACAATTTGTTTACAACTTTGTTCACTTTTCCAGTATCTCACTAAAATCACTACTGTTCCCTCACTTCTCTTTTGATTGATTCACTGAGTTCAGTTTGAATCCAGATCAAAGAAAGTATTTGCCCCAATATTAGTTTGAACCAACAACCTCCTGCGTAGCATTGAATATCTTTAACCACAGTCATATGTCATTACCCAGTTACCTACTGTTGTTCAGTCAGATGAGCTTTGGGGGCTTCCTACACCATTCACACTGTTTTTGGCATTTGTTGATAAAAACACACAGTGAGATTGATTTTATGATCTATTGAAAGACTCCTTTTGTTCATAGGAAGACACGTTTAATCAAGGGGTACAGTCTTATTTCTTTTATACTTCTTCATGGTTGTGGTCCATATCTTCATGGTTCTGGTCCATATTTTCATGGTTGCGGTCCATATCTTCATGGTTGTGATTCAGATCTTCAAGGTTGTGGTCCATATCTTCATGGTTGCGGTCCATATCTTTATTGTTGTG